>JAXCHO010000079.1:28182500-28212500 GCA_036630365.1 Acanthiza pusilla
TTAACTTCTTATGAAGTTTCATGGTGGGAAATCTCATGGTAATGAGAAAGACGTGCCATCATATAGTGTGACCAATGGAGCTTGAAGACAACATAACATATAGCACCCGTACACCAATATAGTGGAGATCTATGATTAACAGATGTCACCTAATCAATGCACTGGAAGAAGATGAGGAAAATGATGTAGAAAGAAACAAAAATGTTGCCTAACCAAACATATGTGTATTTACAAATACATATGATTTTATCTGAAATAATAAATTGATTGTAGTGTGAAATTAGTTTGGTTAAGTGTATCAGAGGAGAAATACTTATTTTAAATGGACGGGTTTAATTTCAGAATGACAGTCACAACTGACAGTGATTTAGTGCAAGAGGTATTTCTGTCTTAATTAATTTATTTATTTCCATAAATAATTGTTTTTATCTGCAGAGAGAATGCAATCAGTATGATTTGGTTTTTCTTTTTCTTAGGGATCTCAGAACATGAAGAAACAGAACTTGTATGTATGTAAATGTCTAGAGAGGGCCCTGCTAAGCATGTAACTAATTTTAGGAAGCATACTGGGTCACCAATTCTGTATAGTGGACATCAAACTAGTCTACAAAGAAACAGTTGATTGTATTGAAAATTTAAAATATCCCACAGTGTACCAGTCAGTCATAGTAACAAATGCCCTGTACATCCTCTCGAACACAATTGTGCAAATATTTTAAGCTATCAGAATACAGTCTGAAGATCCTTTTGAAGCTAAGTGTGATTTGTAGGAATTAGATTGGGCAGCTTCTCTTCGTAAGAGAATCTGAATAGGTGGATTTTACATTTCTGAGTGCGCATATTAGGCTTGAAATTACTTTGTAGTCACTTTGCATTACTTTGTGTAGCATCTTTGCAGTCACAGGGCTGTTTAAGCCTGAACAGAACAGTTATTATTATTATGATATTGCATGGTATGAATTGTTTACATATTGCCATTTATAATAATTCAAGTTTTATGTCAGATTTAGAGATAAAAGAAAAACTAGTATGTCCTGTCTTTCAGGGATAGTAGCAATAAAGTATTGCTCAGAGTAGGCTGCTTTAACTAAGAGGCCATAGGTGCTTCTAGTACCGACCTCTAAATTACTATTTGTTTTATTAATTTGAGAATTTATTTTATATATGTAAACTGATTATCTCTTCTTTCTCCCAGTGAATTTTTTCACCTGCTGGCTTTGGCTCTTCCTCCATAAGGTCTCCTTTCTGTCATTCTTTCTGCTTGCTTTGTATCTGTCATTGTTGGCTCAGTTGCTTTTCATTGTGCTCCCTTCACCTTTACCCTTGCTCATCTGTCTGTCTTGGCCTTACAAACTTCTGCTTCTGTGGATTTTTCTCCATCAAGCTTGATGTCTATGCATACCAATCTTTCCACCTCTTTTATTTAGCAAAGTGCATATCTCTGTGGCTGTTGTATTTTATATAGGAAATATTTTGAGAAGATGGATGTTTTGATCTTAGAATTGTGTAATTATATACAAAATACTTGGAAATGCAATCTTAAGAGAAAGAATTAACAGACAAGTCCCAATCCCATTGAAATTTTTGCCAAAAATATTTGTCTAGCTAAGGTGTAGTTAACAAACAATTTTGTAAAGACTGGATGTTGCCACTGGAGTCTGTACTATTAAACTATGACCAAGAAATCTGGGGGTAGAAGGAACAATGAATTGCTACCCAAATCCAAGGAGCTCAGCAACATGTCGTGTTCCATCACGAGTATGTGTCTGTTCAAAATCAAAGACTGAATATGGCACAATTAAGTCATTTTCAGCAGGAACTTCAACAAAATAGATTGAGCTATGGAAGAAATTCACTTTAGGACTAAAATGTAGGTTGTGATGTAAAACCTGTTTTCTTCTTTGGGTTGCCTAGAAGGGATACAGTCAAGAAGATGTAGCTTCCTTGTGGAGCTGGTTTTTCTGAGCTAACTTTAAACCAGCCTCTCTGTGTGCTGCTGGTGTTGCATCTACAGTGGTGTAGAGCACAGTAAAATCTCAACTGCCTGAATATTTACCCACATTCTTTGATGTTTGTAGTTTGCCCTGAGCTATGTCCGTCACTACTGGCAGTATCCACTAAACTAGTTAAAACTTAGCTCAGGTAAGTTAGGCTGCTTGTGTTGCAGTCACAGCAGTGGCTGCATTATAGATGTATTCCCTTATATGTGGAGGCTAAAGTTACTATTTCTGTACTGTATTTGTTGTGAAATTCCCTATAATCCTGATTGTATGGATTTCCCTATAAACTGAAATTCCCTAAAATCCCTATAAACCTGATCAAAATTGTTCAAACCTCTAGGTCTTTACGATGATGTAATGTCAACTGTCAACCTGTCAATGAATGTATGTGTGACATCCGTGCATATGAGTAGGACGTAAAGACGTGATTTTAGAATATGCTGCTTTTATAAATCAAACCCAAACATTTAACCTAGTTGATGTTTGTCAAGATACGCAGATCGATTCCAGGAAAGTCCGTGCATTTTTTTGTTTGTTGCTCTCTTAAGGCTGTATGATCTTTTTGTATACTTATAGAGTCTTCTTCTTAAGATTCATCAGTTGCCTCTCTCCAAACCGTGCAAGACTCTAACTGTGCTTAAAACCATGCTGACAGTTTTCACATTCATAAGTCTTCAAACTGTAAAGTTAATTTGTAATCTTAGAGTATTCTTTCTTTGAAATTCTTTTATCAAAATGAAAAAATGAAGACTGCTGTTCCTTCTGTGTCATATCTCCAGGTGCCCTATAAATAATAAACTTAGTGTTTTGTTTTATTAATCCTTTTAACTATATCCTAAAATACAGATAATGATAGCAAAGCTCTCCAGAAAGTAAGAAGGCTTTCCTTTTTCAAGTTATTCTTCCAGGTGCAGCATCAGTCCATCCTTTGGTACACTCCAAACCTGTGCATCTTATTATATTTTGTACTGCAGACCTCCAACAAGCATCAGAAACTGTTGATTGCTGGTTTATTTTGTCTAAAAGTTGGGATTTTTTTAAGCGATCTTATGCTTTCTATTCTTCTATAGATTGTTTTGTGGAAACAGAAACCATTCATCTTGTGTTGATCTTTGAGGCTTTGCTATCAGTTTTCTCAGGAGAAATAGCAAAGAACAGTCTATCTTCTCTTTCTCTTAAATCATACAGGCCATAAGGAACCATCCAGTCCCAGGCTTCAAGACTGGGCTTTGCAAGTAAATAAAGTTAACAATAGAACCTGTGATCTGATACAGACAGCACTAATGCAAGCAGAGGTCTTGTGATCATGGATCTGAGATACACGATACACAGAAAGTTCTGTTGAAAACTGTCCTGATTTATAAATGGATTGTTTCTAATAGTCCTTTGTCTCAGTTAGTCCTGCTTGAGGACAGTAATAGTCAAAAAGAAAAAAAAATGTTGCAGGAAAAGAAATGCAGGTAGCATGAAAGATGTGTCAGGGTTACTATGAACCTTGTACAAGATGCTGCCTATCTGGTTTATACAGGGAACCTAGAAAGAAAGGATTAGGAACCCCATTATGCTTGAGCTGTTATTTCAAACAGTAAAAACAATTTGAATGCAATTATCTAATGTTATAATGCAGAGATCTTACAAGTGAGTGTGTGTATTTGTCCTAAATCAGAACATCTCCGAGGTCTTTTCAGATGTGGAAGAACTATCACATCATGAAGCAAAAATCCTTAGGAAGGAGGAATGTGTTTTCTACCAGCCTCTTTCATAACAAAAAAGCGTCTCGAGCATCCTGAATACATACATGTTTACGTCTCTATTTTGACATGACAGCAATCATGTTAGTAAATTTTCATTCCAGTCTGAAATGAAGCATAGATCCTGTGTAAGATTTGCTGCTCTTTACTTTTTTCATAGCCTGGACTTTCAGGGGAGTGACTGGCTACGGAAGTGAGTGTACCTCTATCTGAGTAGGTTAATATAATCTTATTTTATTTCCTTGGAATAACTGTGCAGTAAATGCACCATTAATATTAATTTTGTGAGGTTTAAGTATTTTTTAATCATGTCTGAAGTATTTATCAAAAATCCTAGAAAAATTAGAACATTTATGGATTTAATCGAATTTCAAGAAGCATACAAAAAAATAGGTGAAACTTCGTGAAACAGTTACTTTTGGGATTCATAAAATTTGGCAAACAGGCACAGTTCTATCATTGTTTGTGAGAGCATCAGGAAGATGATAGAATATATCTAAATTATATGCAATAATGAGTTACACAAAAGACTTTTTTTGTCTTAGAAATGTATTTAACATTAACCTTTATCAATTCATAGTCTTAAATGTTTCTTAGAGTTTTAGTTTAAGATAATACATGGAGTAGAAACATGCTCCCATACTCACAGATGTCCTTTGAAGTTTCAAAGATAGAACAAACCCTGAAATATTACATGAAATCTGTCCTACCAAATATATCCTAAAGCATTTACTTAACACAGAAAACCAAGGAAAATGGGTAAGTTGATACATTATTTTATCCCATTCTACTTGGTATGAATCCTTAAAATTCTATTAAGTCACTCAAACATGATGGTTACTGTAAGGTGTGCTCTGCATAGGTATGAAAAGGAAGAGGAAACACATCTATGTAAAATGTCCTTGTGGCTTTCAGTGGCAATCAATATTAATGTTTCTTAAATTTGTTTCGGTGGGTAAATGCATCATGAAAATTCCAGGTTTTAAATTATTTGTTATAATTTATATAGAGAGGAAGATTAGAGTTCCTGTATTTGGGAGAAAAGAGAAGGCAGCAGTGGGTTATTGGAAAGGACAAGGAGCTATGAATTGTACTGGAGGCTCAGCTAGAGACTAGAGAAAGAAGATGGATTGTGGAGTGGGAACTCAAAGTTAAGAAGCTCTGGATCCCTTGGAACAGAAGAAACTTGCTGTAGGAACATCTGCGCTTCTAGTAGGCAGGGCAACCTTTGTGGCCTGTGATGCATCCAGGGACATCATTCCCACAGATGATGCTCCATCTCCATTCCATTTCTTGAATCTCTTCCACATTGCATGACATTCTCTCTCAAATGACTCTCCCCACTTCTTCACAGCTCCCACCTATTCATCCCTCTTGAAACACTTTTAGAGCCTCCAGCTTCCCCATTCACAGTCTTCGTTCCTGTTGGTGCTTGCCTTGTTCTTTTGTCCACCTCTGACCACTGGCACCTGTCCTTTCTCACTGCAGCTGCTGGGCTCTTCACAGAAGGAGAAAGCATCTTATTTTTCAGCATCCTATAGATACTGCATGTACCAAATTATCTGGTTAAAAAATCGTGTGTTAGCATGCCTACCTTCCCTATTACTCTAAATGAACCAAAAGGGATCAATTAAGCATGGGAGACTGAGAATAAAATTATTCTTGCTCAGATTTGGTCATAGTGCCTAGCCAAACCCTCTTATTTTTAAAATTCTACTCAATCAGTGTTGACATCATAAAAGATAGTTTATAAAGCATATTCTGGGTGATTTCTGTTGTGGTAGAACTCCTAGAAATGCAAAATAAGCAAAGCCAAGTTTTATCAAGTCAAGAAATGTATACTGAATGCAGAAATTTAATTTGTGTTATTTGTACTCTATGATACAGATTATGTGAAGTACTTGCATAAAAAAGGTACGAAGAGTGCTCCCAGATCTTAAAAATTTCATTGTCCATTTTTTAAGCATTCAATTATGGCTAGCATTGTGCAAAATGAAAGTAATAATATGTTTAAGGTAAATACCTTTGCACCATGGATTTGTTTTGTGTTTGGCCAGTAATCTCTAAGATTAGAGTTATGTAGCTGGTGTCAGCTAACACTAAATATTATAACACATTTGGGACTGTGCCATACATCTGAAACAGTAGGAGATGCATAGCAGTAGAAACAAGAAAAACATAAATTTAACAGAATAAATTTACTTTGAAAGTGCTTTAGGGAGCAAGCCTACTTAATTGAAGAGGACATAAGCACATGTTTAGCTGCTGTGTTTAATAGAGAATGTGTAATACATTCCTAAAAATAAGCATATACTTAAAGAACTTAACTGACTCAAAGGTAATAACTTAACAGGAGTCAAAGAATAAAAGCCTGTGTTTTTCTGAAATATATAATTTAAGGATCCTTTTTTCCAGGCATAAAAACTACAAGCTCATATGGAAGACAAATGTTATGTTTAACATATAGCAATGTTGCTCCAAATGTCCAAGCAATACAGTTAACTTCTTTCAATTTTCTGACCTCATCCTGGCATCCTTAATTACACAGTTTATGTAAGGGTTACTAGACTTAGCATAAATAATTAAACTCCTTGCTAAGTTTTGTAGTTTTGCGTGTTGTACCTTTTCTGTGTTACAAAACAGTAGAATGATTAAAAACATTACCAGTCAATGCCACAGGATTCTTTAAAGATATAACCTCAGGCTTTAGATATCCTGACTTCAAGGTGAGTTGGATCCGAAGTAATATTAATGGAAAAAATGTATACCTTAAAAATTCCAATTTAAGTTTTTTATATTAGAATAGATTTCTTTTTCAAAATATTCTAGCTTAAATTTAACATTTAAAGTGTAAAAATACTTATATAGAACTAAATCTACTGCAGCCCATTAAAAGAATTAAAATAGATAAAACAGACCTGTTGCACCAGTGAATTATCTTCAAATTTCAATGAAGAAAAGGCTTAGGCTTTTTTAATTGCTGTCAGAATCAAAGGAAGACATGTTAAATTTCTGAGTTTAGTCATTCTTTGTGAAAATGTTGCCTTGTCATCCATTTAAGTGTCTATCATCAAAATGCTTTTAATTAGAGTGGATGCTAGTACTTACCTGTTTTTTACTGCAAAAATACATTTATGCTTCAAAGGAACATGTTTCTGTTGTTCCTCAATGTACATGCTAAATCAAGGTTGAAAAATCCAGTGGTCAATCTAACTTCTTTTTCTTTTCCAGATTATTTTCCTGGCTATGATGTATATTCTTCATTTTAGAAAATGTAGGAGGATATTTCTTCATGTATCTGTATGTATTGTTAGCCACTTTAGAAAAGAACCCTCTGCTTACTGGAAACTATTGACCAGTTTACACACTAGAATAAAATAGCCCTTGTATAATAAATGACTAAATTTTAGATAGTTTAATAATTTAATAAATGCAGAATGGTTTTAAAATGCTATTTTTAATCTAATTCTACTTGCCATCTCAATGCAGTGTATAAAGATAAAAATCTAAGGAATTTAAATGTGCATTTCATAATAGCAAAAAGAAAGAACTAATTTAATGTAAGAGCTTCTGTTTTATTGAGCAGCACCCTAGCCTAATGGTCCAATGAATCAGTGACAAAGAACTTCTGTTTAGGCAAATACAAAACAAGATTTAAAATTTACTATTTAAATCAAATAGTATAAATTCTAGTATAAATTGTCATTAAAACTGGTGATTTAAATAATTTGATTTAAATCAATCAATCAAGTTAAATGGCCAAATAAGAGAAAAATATAAAATGCGTAGCCGAGGGAGCAGAACAACCCTTTTGGAGCTTCCTCCCCACCACCACTGCTTTTGTTAAATATATCACAAGTCTTTAAAAATATGTTATCTTTACCTGACACAAATATATTATGATAAACAACAGCTGACTCTGATGCACTATTTCTTTAGTGATCAAACAAACAAACAAACAAACAACCAGAGTAAGTTGGATAGGTAACAGGCTGATCTGGGACATGCTTCAAAATCATCTTCAGAAATGCGGGTTGGTTTACCTTGTGGTGGAATAGAAGAACTCTGTTTATATCTGCTCTGTTATTTTGGTGTGACAAATGAGTCTTAATTTCTGAGGTTTATCTGGTTTCTTGGTCATTAAGCACTCTAAGTGACATTTCAGATATTTTTTAAGGCAGCTTTTAGGGAGATATTTCAGAAGGCGATGGGTGCCTCAAGGAGCCAGCTCACCCAGGCTCACTTCCTAGCCATCAGAGGGAAGTAGACTTCCACAATCTTGCATGCATGGGAGCATGGAGTGTATTGTGCTCCTTTGGTTAGCCATTGAGCCAACAAACCCCAAGGGATTTCTTCTTAGCAAAAAAAAAGGTTGTCCTGAAGCTGGAGGAGATGAGCAGATGGCTCCTGCAAAGGTCCCCTGTGTGGGAGTCCCTCCAGTCACTGAGCATGGGGAACCTAAGGAGCAATGAGCTCCCTCGGCGTGTCTCACTAACATGTCATGCTGCACTCATTTAGCTACAGGGCAGGGCTGGGAAATGGCCATGCCTCTCATCCATGACCTCAGTTTCTGTAAGAGGTCTGGGAATTTAAAGCAAGGGGAAGAAGAGCCAGAGGGGTTGGGCAAGGACAGGAGGACTTGGAAGGGAACAACTTCAAAATGGGGGAGGATGGAGGTTGGAATGGGTTTGGGCAGTGAGCAGCAGACTGGGAAGAAGGACCTTCTAGGCCTTTCCTCCTTACAGGGAGAAAAATGAGAAAGGGAAGATGCATGGCCTGGATCATGTTTTCTGAAGTGCTTTTTCATTATTGCAATCTTGCAATATTCCCTGCATCCTCCCAGTGATACCTTCCTTTTCCCATGAAAATTTACTCAGTTTATTAAGAAATAGACATTAAGTCAATAATGCATTTGCCCAAATACATTAGTGCAATATATTTGTAAAAGTATTTACAATCACAGTATATATGTGACCGTGAATTAAGTATATTTTTACTTGTCATTCTTCAGCACTGCATGGTTTATTACTGTGGTTCTGTGCCTGCATGAGGTTAATGCCTCTGTGGTAGAAGCTGTGAACATTGTCATAGGAGCTGTGCAAATCAGTGTAAAACTTTGTGTCATGCAGCCATGATACTGTAATGCCTCTCAGATGTATGATCTCTCATAATTTGAACAACCTGTAGTAATTTGGATGCAGAATCCTCTCAGGACTGCTGCCGTGTGGGTTGGTTGTCCTCCATGCTTCCCATATGGAGGAGTTATCAGGCACTCAGTTGGAGTTTTTCATAGACACAAAACAGTGCAGCAACAAACCTGTGGTGGTAAAATTCGGACTGAAATGATAGTATAGAAAGGCATGTGTTACTGACATCCTATTCATACCAAGAGACTTTGATGTTTTATATTTTGTGGGTAAAATCTTGTCCCTGTTTTAATATAATGAGGCATAAACAAAAACAAATGTTTATAATACTAAAAGGCAAACAAGACAAACAGAGAAGAACCTTCATGTTTCACGTATTTAAATAATTCAAGTAATTAAATAACTATTGGTAGATAATTTCTTTATTATACTTTGATTTTGCAGGGCTTGTATAGTTTTACATAAATACTGGGAAATCCTTCCACCAGCAATGCCTTCCAGTACCTATACTGTATCACCCTATGAAGTCATAGAAATCAATTACAAGGCAATTTTAGCTGGCTATGCATCTCAGATTTATAGAAGAGTTTCTCATTAAATTAAAATTAAAATTAAAGTAGCATTTCTGCTCTGAAGCTACTCAGAAAAGAGGCGAATTTTAATACAACAGCTCTGCCATCTGTAAGAATTTGTAATAACAAGCCAAAATTAAAACTGGTAGAAAGGGGGAAAAGGGTTAAAATGAATAGCTGTAGTGTACTACACTGCATCTGATTTCACCTGTTTCAGCTCAAACACTATTATAGGGGCTTTTTAAAAAAAATATTAATCTCTGAAAATGACAGGTGTCAAGAGCCTTTTGTAATACACATACAAAAAACTTGCGGTCAAGAGGTCATATCACTGCAATGTATTAGGCAGTAGCCTTCTCTCTTGTGGTATTTTCCTTGTTTGAAGTGTTTCCAATGAAAGATTCTTGCTGTAATGCACATCAGTAAAATGATCTATTTGGGAACAGCTTTACATGGTAAAGGAAGCTGTGAGAATACTTTGGTATTGTGTACATCTTCTCTCTTAACGGTTGTATGTTCAGAACTCTCTGGGATGCAATAAAGCACACAAAGGATATGTGATTTACAGTAACATATATGTTTTGAGATTGAATTTTATAAATATTATTCTTGTAGTGAAAACAATTTTATAAATATTGTTCTCATAGTGAAAGCATTTTTTCCATTTTTTCTTTTTTCTTTATATTCTTTAAAGCGATTTCTGATACCCTGAAAATGAAACTAAGAAATCTTTCACTATTTTCTGTGTTTTCTTCACCGGTTTTGAGAACCACAATCCATAAGAAAATTAATATAGTGAGCAAAATAAGATGTTTACACATACATAAAGAAAACAAAAATTGAATAGTTTTAAAACTTGCTTTGGCATGCTTATAGTAAGACAGGTTTTATTTTAGGGTGCCATGTGTGATGACAGTTTCAGAGGCTTTCCTTGAGCTCTGTGAGATGATTGGATAAATTCTTACAGCTTCACTTTGTCTTTGGGAATATCAAACCTTGGGCGCTATACCTGCCTGGGCAGGTATTTTGAGTCAAATTATGTAATATGCTACATAACCATTAAGAAAAAACTCCAAAACAATAGTGGTGAAGACTTTGAACTTGTATATATAAGGTTCAATTTTTGAAAATATGCCTTATTTTGACATAGCAGTGACAAAAGTGATTTGGCCCAGAACCTCGTGAGAAAGAGTTGTTCAGTGTGGCAATACTGCTAAGAGACAGTTTATTTTCCATTTTTCTTCAATTGTTTTGGGTAGGGGTGAAGAAGGGAGATTAGTGACAAAATTACAATGGTATGTTTTAAACCAGCTTTTATACCCACATCAAAGTAAGGTCCCTAAATATGGATTTATGAAAGGTGGATTAAAAAAATGGGAGCCAGTCAGTTGTTTCCAAAGTGCCCCAAGGGGAGGAGGAAGTGCTCACTCTGGTCTTCTGTGCCACAGCATCGTGCATAGGAAGGACTGAGGGGTGCAAGGAATGTATGCTTTTAAAGAGTGAAATTAGATGGAGACTGATTTTTTCTGTTTCTGACAGAAGCAGTTTTATTGTTTTCCTTTGGATGAGAGTGAAGAGCAGTACTGCTTGCATCACATAGGCTTTGATGCAGGAAAGTTCTGCAAGATTTAGACTTCAGACTGGTAGGAAATGATACTTTCGAAAATAATATTAATAATTCCTTTTGCTTCTGGATGGGCTTGTGTAGCATGTTTATGTGTGAAGGCAATTGAGAATTTAAAAGTAGTTGCCTGCTAGTCTTTATTGAATTGAGAGAAAGGAATGAAGAAGACAAGAGGAGTCCTGGAAGGAACTGGGAAAAAAGATATATTTTCTTGGTTAAAAGTCCTTAAAAACACAGTAATTTTTATGAGGTTGGTAGAGCACTGCATGTACAGGATGAAAAAGAGGAATGCTCAGAAAATAGGGTATCGTAGTTATGGGAATTAGGAAGGCAGCAAATAAGGAAAGAATGGAAGAAAGTTTATTGAGAATAATGAAGTGTAGCGGAATCTATATTGCAAACAGTATTAAAATAAAATAAAATGTTCACTGTTCTGCTTCCATTCCATTATTTACTGAAAGCTCTGTTTTCAGTAGTTTGAACAACAAAGACTAATAACAAATATGAAAAGGAAAAATGGAAGTCAATAACTGGGAATGAACATTTTAGGAATTCTACTGTGTTTCTGATTGCTGTATAGAGTGTGTTCCTCACTGTTATCTCATTTTATGGTATTCCCCAGAACACAAAACGTTAGCTGTCAAGATCACAGCAGAGAAATAGAGATGTTACGAACTTCAATTCCTACTTAAACAGCCTATCTCTAACAGGCTGCTGAAAATTGTTATTTTGATGCATTTTTATATATGGTGATCTTTAGGGGTAAAGCTAGAGGGCTAGCTGCTATAGCTAGGATGGGATGGAATGAAAATTAGAGTTTACCTTTGTGTTTCATGAGGATGAGCAATTTGGAGAATAGGCCAATTCTGAAACTCAATTGTAGTATCTTCGCCAGTATTAAATGTGTGATCACCACTTTGGTGGCTGCAACAGGAAAAGGAGAGGTTATACACAGAAATGGTAGTTGCATTTTTTTTACCTTTAACTGTTTTTAAATAGCAGAGTATCAGAACCCATCTGTAACAAGGTAGAAAAAACCCCAAACTATAAGGACTGACGTTGGGAGTTGCTAAAGGAAAGGCAATGCATAAAGAAGGACAAAGAGACAAAAAGAGATTAACAGAAACAGGAGAAAAGAGTTTGCAGAAGACAGATATTGTCTTGGGATTGATAAAATTATCCAGTCTGTGAAGATAATGACAATATGGTGCTGAACAACTAACGAGCGACATCTGCAAAATGTGGTAAATGCATACATATAGTATTCTAACTTCAGTAATTGAGAAAACTTCCCTCTGACATTATCTGTTATGATACTGGATTGATGTAATTGTCTTGTACTAATTTTGTACTCCAGTCTTCAGAATCTTTTTGGTCTGTCAGCCTAGCAGTCTGCACACAGCTTCTGATGTCAATGGCATTAAATATTTAAGGCCAAAGTTACTGTATTTTGCTGTATCCTGGAAATTTATTTAGTTATTTTTATAAATAATGAAGATTGGCCTGGAAACTTAGGTTCATAGCCATGATTCACTTAGTAGCAGTGCATGAATAAAGGTTTGCAGTTATGATGGAGTTTAGATAGGAGAGCAATAACATAAATAATTGGGGTCTTTGGCACGTACCTAATGTAAATAAGAAGTGGTTGAGGCTTTTTTTCTCAAACTTTGGGTGTAGAGCTCCTTTACAGTATTGGATGGGATAGAATAGGGAGTTGAAATAATCTTATCTAAGGCAGACAAATGAAAACCTGAATAAGTGCATTAAGTAAAATTGCTCTTCCAAAATATCGGAAGCTTTCAAAACCCAACATACCCTGGAAGATGAAGTGTTCAGTACTTCTGAGGGCAGCATCCTAGGTCATTAATGTGAGACAGAGAGGTGTGCAGCTTTCTTAAAAGCTTGTGGGGGTGTTAGTGCAATCTAGGTAGTTTTTGTTTCTTGTCCAAACTGTGCTGTAACATTTTTTAGTAACTTTTATGCTCAGTCATTAGTTTGGAGCTTTCATGATGTGTTTCTCCATTTTGCAAAATGTAGGAGACTGTTACTGTTTACCAACCTGTTTATTCTAAATATTAATTTTTATACAGTAGAAGTTGAACATGTACATTGCATCAAGATTTTGAAATCGTGACTCAATATTCTCAAGTTTTTTGAGGGTTTTTTTTTAGTAGCAATTTTCTAAAGGATTGTAATACAGTAATAAATTAATTTTATTTAAATGGTTTATATGAGAAGACAAAGAACAGGCACATAGGTCCAGTCTGGTGTAGGTAAAGGACATTGAAGACCACAAAACTTGAAGGCAATCTAGTAATGTAACTTAGAGAAAAGAAAAAGAGATAATACTCTCTTATGTTTCACCTTTTTTTTTTTTTTTAGTTAAAGTAGTGAGTGTTCTAATTTTATCATACTCTGAGCTAGTCATCTTTTCATGGATAAATATTCCTAAATTTTCATAAGCTGACTACTTGGTTTGGCAGCACTGATTATTAGTTTACCAGTGTTTTTCCTTCAGAAATGTTAGTGAGGGAAGCAGACAGTAACAAAGGTGAAATTAAATATATTGTCCAATTTTAGAAAAATACCCCCGAGTGGAGTATCCAGTTTATTTTTAGATTAAAATTATCTTAAAGTCCTTGGAAAGATGACTTCATACTTTTTAAAAAATATTATGTCTAAAAGTAAAACAAGTAAGATTGGCATATTTTACAGTCTTCTTTAGTGCCATTATCTCTTAATATGAATACTGGAACATTTTGTGTTACAGGTTTCCTTTCAAAGTAAAAGGAACATTTCTGCCCATTAACAGAATTGGAGGATATTTAATAGTTGTGTAATATTCCTTAAAAAAAATCTTGTTGCTACAGTGAATACATGTACACTCTTAGGCCTCGCAAAACAAATATCTAGCATTGCATGGTGATTCAAAGAAACAATGCTGTAGGAAACAGGCAAATTAAAAAGTAACTTAAACTAGTCAATAGTATAGTGTTTTGGTAGTGCTGTGTTCATCTGCATGGTTCCACATCGTGATTGTTGATCAGATACATTGGTATCTGCCCATATTAAACTATTAGGGAGCATCTAAAGAGGGCAACGAAGATGGTGAAGGGTCTTGAGGAGAAGCTGTATGAGGAGCAGCTGAGGGCACTTGGTCTGTTCAGCCTGCAGGAGACTGAGGGGAGACGTCATTGCAGTCACAACTTCCTCATGAGGGGATTCGGAGGGGCAGACACTGATCTCTTCTCTGTGGTGACCAGGGACAGGACCCAAAGGAATGGCCTGAAGCTGTGTCAGGGGAGGTTTAGGTTGGACATTAGAAAAAGGTTCTTCACCCAGAGGGTTGTTGGGCACTGGAACAGGCTCCCCCGGGCATGGTCAAAGCACCAAGCCTCACAGAGTTCAAGAAGTGTTTGGACAAAGTTCTTGGGCACATGGGGTGACCCTTGAGGATGGTCCAGTGCAAAGCCAGGAGTTGGACTAAATGATCCTTGTGGCTACCTTCCATCTCAGCTTATCCTGTGATTCTCTTCCTGGCATCCATTTCTGTGTTACCAGGGGTTTAATTTTGTTGGGGCAATCTGTGGCTATTTCAGTAGGAAAGACTTACGCTTATCTTGGCTGCTTGGGTGATGTGAAACAATTTTATTTGGGGATGAATATAGGCTATTGATTTTAGAGGGCTTTGTATCTTTTCAGCTCTTTTTAGCAGTCTCTTAATTGGGTGCCCTAAGTTTAGTACCTAAATTTGAAAACAGTGTCCTAGATACATTTGTGGAAAGGGCTTGATGGTATTGGTTTTTAGTTAATCAAGAAAAAGATGAGTTGTTGCTGAGCTGTTTTATGCAGGCAAAACAGCCAAAGTGATTCTCATCACTCAAGCGTAACTTCAGTGCAGGGTCCCAGGAAACTTTCTCCTGTGCTCTTATCAAAAAACTACATTTTATCAAAACTTCACTCATGAAAAATGAACCCTGTCTTAAGGGTCACTCTGGGTTTGGGGCTTTTTGGCATTGAAACATAATCCAGACTTCACAATCAGTTTCAGATTCCACATTGTATTATGGCATAATTCCTGCATAGGAGAAATTTTTGGGGAGTAATGATAATTCAGAAGTGGTATATAAACTTCCATGGCCAATTATATTTTTTTGCCATGATATCCTATGGCTCTTTGATAGGTAGTACTGGAAAAAAGGTTTGGTTTGCTTTTATTTATAAAGAAGTTATTACATCAAGCACGGTAATTTCTTCCATTAAATATATAACCCTTTTGTGTAAGACTTGATTTACAAAGACAGTTTAGGGTAGAGTTGGGATCAGATTTCGGAAGTCAACTTACTTTGTAGGTCAGTCTGTCTCTGATTGATAGCAAAACTTAATTGGTATGTTACCTGGAGATACACAGACACGGTTTTACTTTATCCAAGTCCAGGTGTGATTCGTGACTTGTACTTATTACTCTGCTTGTCTAAATTTGATTAACACACCTATGGCTTAGATCTTGAAAACAGCAATGTTTTGTGTGTTCATATCCATGAGAGTATCACAATAAACCTAAATTAAGTAAGGTCTTCAGAGAAAATGTCGTGCCAAGAAACTTCATCAGATGAGTATTTGTACAAAAAAATGTGAGTGTATTTATCCCACACTATAGCAATTGAATGTGACTCAAGCATCACTGTAAATTTCTGAATTAATGTTTTGGAAGTCTTTGAAAAGGGTCTTGTTGAAATCCCATGTTTAAAATTCTGTCATGTTGCTCAGTCATAGTCTTCAAGAGAAATAAAGATGACAAGTTAAGCTCAACTTCATAGTCTTCCCTCCAAATATTTATGATTTTCAGAAGTCTGTGTGCTGAGTCTTTCAATATTCTTGTGACTTGGACAGAATTTTTGTTGTTCAATTTGTTGGTTCATAGCAGTTACCAAGCAGTGACCAGAAATGTTAAGCTAAGTGTTTACTAAGTGTTCTTTAAATCTTGGCCATTTGCAAGAAGGCAGTAATAGCAAATGCCTGTGATGCAGACCCTGTTGCAATAAACAGAATAAAAATACTAAGTAAAAAACACTCCTATTAAAAATCTGTTGCAAAAGTCCTGCAACTTCAAGCGCATTCTATTGGCATCCTAAATACGTTGATATGATAAAAACAATTTTATATGACAATGGTAGCCTTATAGCGCTTGGCTACCATTCTGAATTACGGTGCTTGTTATAATTTTCTATTTGACTAAACACATTTTACTTGAGTACTTTGTTATATATTTAAGGAAATGTTCTATAGTTCTTTGACTATAAGGTTGAAAAATAGAATAATATATCTGCTTAAAATAACTGTTTTAAATTTATATCTCTGTGATATAGCCACAAACAGATTGATTTATTCAAAATTATGGTTTCTACTTCATGTTTGAGTGTTGAATGTCTGTATATGTTTCAAATTTGATAGCCTAAATGAGAGTAATTCTTTCAGAATTTCAGTATTTTTTCCTTTCATTTATTTCGTGTAGTTGTCATTGGCGAGATAAGTCATGTGATATTGCTAATAGCCTCAATGTAGAGAAGAAAATGTACAAAGTGGCACTTAGTAATTAACTATCACAAACTAGATGATTATAAGAAGATTCTACTCCACTGCTTAAGTAAGACAAATGCATTAATACTGAGAAAGCTACTGTCCCATTATATTGCAAGTCTGATCTAGACACAGAAGCCAGGAGTTTCATATTAAGACTATTTTATTCCTGCCTTATTATGGCTGTATAATGTAGCTAAAGAAGTCATAAGACTTTATGATTAATTTAATCTCAATTTACAATTGTTTCACTTAGGTTCCAACCAAGGAAGCAGGGATTGAAGCTCCTGTAGATACAATTTTTAATATGCTCTGTTACTCTAAATACTATAGGTCTAACTTTAGAAATCCTTGGGAGGACTCTTATGAATCTAAATAATTTTAATATGTACTTCAAAATAGACTAAATTATTCATATTTCACATTATTACGTGAAAATATACATTGTGTGTATATGATTTTATATGGGGGGGGCTTTGATCTGGTTACTACTTTGCCATTACTAAAACAAGTAGACCTTTTCAATTGGATAGTTATTAAGTATTAAAATGTTCCAAAGATATTATGTGAAATTAAATATTTAATTTTGTATGATATCTTCACAGATTTTTTTTGGCTGTTTTACATTTTGAGAAGATACTAAAATGTATGATCTCAATATTGTATGAGCTAATAACTTGAAAAATGTCTTAAATGCTATTTAAGGCATATACAATCTCTCTATTTTGCTGTATGAGTATGGACCTAAAAGACTGAAAGTGCTTTCCATGGTTGTGAAGTCATCTCCTTTTAAATGTAAATTTCAGAAGTTTATCAGACTCCATATAAATTACTCCATGTAGGCTTATCTAGATGCATGAATGCACTCAGAGTTTGGATTCTTACAGCTGACAAAACTTGGGAACAGAACAGATAAATGAATGGGGAGAGAGATAAGTAATTATTAGAAAATTAAGAATCTGTTATAACCAATATGAGTAACTTAGGAAAAAAACAAAACAAACAACCAAAAACTAAATCACCCACAGAAAAATAAGCAACAAACAAAAAAATCCTAAACAACCACAGGATAGTACACAAATCCCTCACTTCCAAATCTTCAGGTAGATTTTCCCCCTAAGTTTCAGTTAAAGACCAAATTTCACCCCATCCTCTCACTACTAACAGATGAGCCATGGTAACAACCAATATTAAACTAGACTAAGATAGCTCTCTTGTTTTTTATAAATCAAATACGTTCACATAAACAATTACCAGTTTGTGGCAGACTGCCAAGTGTATATTTCTTCCTGTAACTACCAGTGATCATCGTGGGGATTGTCATGCTTTTCCCTCTTGGAATGCACATTGCAGAGTAATTGTGATAACAGCTTATTCACAGCTTGTTAAATCATTTTCAATTCAGGGAAATACTTGGGTAAAACAGGGTGTCTCCAATGTATTTAATGAAGTAAACAGACAACCGGACTTCAGTACTATGGTAATAGATTAGATTGGAATAAAGATTCCCATCTTGGTTTGTGAAATGGCTGGGGTTAAATGCTGTCTGTGGTTGAACCCTCATTAAAAGTGTTAGAAATGCTACACTGAATCATAGAAAGGCTTGGGTTGGAGGGGATCTTAGAGATCACCTAGTTCCAATCCCCCTACCATGGACAGGGACTAGACTAGGTTGGTCAAAGCCCCATCCAGCCTGACCTTGCACATTTCCAGGAAATGGGGCATCCAGATCTTCTTTGGACAACCTGTTCCAGTGCCTCAGCACCCTCGCAGTAAACAATTTCTTCCATATAACTAATATAAACCTACTCTCAGTTTAAAGCCTCTTATCACTACGTGATCTTATGTATAGTTTCTCTCCATCTTTGTTGTAGGCTCCCTTCAGGTACTGAAAAGTTGCAGTTAGGTCGCCCCAAAGACTTCTCCAGGGTGAACAATCCCAATTCTCTTAGCCTTTCCTCATAGGCAAGGTACACCATCCCTCTAATCATCTTGGTGGCCCTTGACTTGGTGAAAAGATTGAGGAAAGAATTAATTTTTACCTTCTTTGCCTTTAATAGCTTTAGGATCTTTCCATTCTCCCTTTCACCATTACAGATTCATTGATTTTTGTGAGACTTTGGTAACAGTATTGCAAATGAGTGTCAGCTTGAATTGTTTCCTCTGTGGTAGTAATGAGCATTATGAAACAAATGTTCTATTTGATACCTCAATTAGTATTTAGATTGGACGCATAAAACCTCCTAAGTAACCACCATCTGTCTATCAATGGAAAAATGTGACCTATACATGAGGTTAGCCCAACCAGTGTTGTGATTAACTAAATGACTCCTTTCTGATCAGTTGTTGTAAGAGGTAAGTGTCCTTTGGGTTCAGGATTCTTGTGGGATCCATTCTTGTCCCTTCTAGCTACAAGGCAAAGTGAATCTCAAAATCTTAGCTTCTGCCTCTTTACTCATAACACATTTTTAAGTAGCTGTATGTATGCTCTGACCTTTTGAAGATCCTTTGTTGGGAAACTCTTGTTAAAAGTAAAAAAAGTATGATCAAACACAAACATATCTTAATCTAACCACAAACATACGTTAACACATAAGTTTCGATCAGATCTTTATTTCTCATACCACAAGATACAGCGATATTCAAACAGATTTGCATTTTTAAAATGAGTAATCTTTCTTTTATCTATGTTACCAAGATGATGTTTGACTTACAGCTTCCTCTGTGTTTTTACTTTTTACTGGCAAACAATTTTCTCTGCAATGTCCTCCCTGAATTACAGTTGGAAGTTGATTTTTTGCATAGAAAACATTGTTAAACATTTTGTCAAGATGTCTAATGTTTTTAGTAACTGAAGGTGAACTATTTTTAAATGGTGCCTGAGATCCTGGTTTGATATAATTAGTCATTTGTGTTTAAATATTTTATTGTGATGCCATTAATCATGATACCTGAATATTCTTCTTCACTGTTTCTTTCCAGAGGAGCCAGAGCACTTTCAGGGTCAAGCAACAGTAAATGGTGATGGTGGCTAATAACTCAGTACAAAAGGCACTATCAGTGGCATGATAGAAGTAGAAATTCAGAGCTTTGCTTGCATTATCTTCAAATCCAGAACAGCCACTGAATTAAAAAATCAGGGACAAATGTTGATCAGGATGTTTAGGTCACCATGAAACAAGCAGGGTAGATGTACATCTCTTCGTGAATTGACAGCATCCTTTATTTGGGGTGGTTTTTGCTTCATATGTACTGAAAACAGCATCATTTCGGACCAGTTATCCAAATTAGAACAGTCCAGGGCATGACTGTTCATTGATTTCCTATTTGATTAAGAGTGAACAAAAAAATACAGAGCCCTTTATTTTAAAATAGGCTCTTTGAAACCCTATTGAAGAGGATCAAGAAACAGGAAGCATTAGGAATATAGCAGTGATCCCTTGATCTGCCTCATTAGTTCAATGCTATTTCAAAAGTGCAGTTTTTAAAATATTGTTCCCACACGTTTTTGGAATTCTAATCAAAAGGTAGATCGATCAGCAGTAATGTCTTGGATGTAAAGCCTGCAGTTTGAATAGCTAGCCAGAAATTGCCCACACTTCCCTTGATATATCTTTAAAACAATTGCTGTATGATGCGGTAGCAATCATTACAAGGATAAGGGTACCTAAAAATATATTTCTTTCAGGGTCATAACAATAAAACATAGTTCCACTTGTACTTTTTGGAAATAAAACTGATTTATTGTAAAAACAACTCAGAGTGGCTTCATCTTGGGTATTATTTTTGCTTAAGAAATCAAGTTGCAAATTGCGCTTGGCAAAGTATTAAGACTGCCATCATTGACCCATCACAGAAAATAGTATTCTGTGCCTACTAGACTGTATTTTGGATAATAAGATGTTGTATTAATATACAAAAACTACTGAGAAATATTTTATGTTGTAAATAAAAAATACTCATAACTTTGAAGAACATACACAATTTCTCAGTAGTATTGCAACAGGTATAACTAGAAGCATTAGAGAAGTTAGGTTATGAAATACTGATTTTAATTAGATACTTTTTATTTTATGAAAGAATGGTTGAGCAATTTTTAACATTTTTAAATTAAATTAGTCAAATACAAGAATAACAATGCATGTGAAAGAAAACTTTGTAGCCTAATTTTACCAAGTGCCCTCCTTAGAAAGTATAAATAATAGAAATATTTGTATGAGATGCTGTTAAGAATGACACAGTATAACATCATTGCTTTTAATACTAAAGACTTCTATTAAAGGAAACTTTCGATCTTTTAACTTACAGGTCTTTCAAAGAGGCACTTTGACATTGAAATATGCTTTACAGTAGAGTTAGCTCTCTGCTGATTTTAGGGGATTTAAACATGAATAAATATCAGTAAGCACAAGTTACCAGTGAATTCTGAACTGAAATACAGCAAGTATTGTGGTCACCATCCTAACATGAATGAATTATATTGGCAGCTTTTTGGACAGAAAATACTATATTGCAACCTTACTGAGATCTACCTTAGTATTCCATTCCATTTCATTAAATTTCTTTTTTTCCTTTCCCTTTCTTTTATTTCTCTTTCTTTCCCTTTTCACTTTCTATTTCTCTCAGAATTGTCATGCAGTTTATACTTGAAAAACTATCTTTCTGGTTTAAATCTTAGGAAGATAAGAAAGGAAAAGAAATAATCAATCAAACAAACAAACAAAAATCCCAAGCCACCACCAAAAACCCACAAACAGAAAAATGTAAAAGAAAAACAAACCAAAAACAAATCAACAAAACACAGAAACTAGTTTGTATGGTACCTGATTTTGTTTGGGACAGAATACAAGGTTTTGCTTACTTTTTATTAACCTTTGTCTATTTCTAGATCTATGGCCCTGTAATGCTTCTAACCACAATTTTGCAGGATTGTTAATACACGGGTTAGAATATATTTTGCCAGGCATAGACACAAAGATTGATAATCCTGCCCTTTTGATGCCATTTTGAATACCTGTTATCTCAAAGGAAACCATAGCAAAAAAAAGAAAAAGTGAATATATTGAAAAACTACATACATTTGTTGCTTTAAATTAGCTGCTGAAAATTGAGATGCGTCTAGTTTTGTATGTAGTAGGATGCATACAAATGCATACTGGAATCCAGCTCTCTCTTAGGAAGAGATTAAAAAGATCTTTGTTTTTCCTAAATATGTAAGGACAGATTTACCTGTTTAAGACCATGTGAAAAAAATAAATGAAATAAAAAGCAGGAAGAGATGTTCTGTGATGAGGACTTTGAAGGTTCATGTGCAACTGAGTGGAATGTGCAGTCCTTCTTAGATATGACACAAGCAGTACTTTTAAAAATATTGCTTGGATGTGATGTGCTATTGTAACTATTTGTATTATTGGGCCTTAAAAACTTATTCAAGTTCTTGATCCCTATTGAGCAAGGTATTGTAGGAGTACAATGAAAGGACAGTTTGTTTCCTAAAGAGCCAAGAATGTTGTGTCTTTGAAGAGGTTTTAGTAATAATAGAAAAAAACAACTTCGAATACTCTCTGGCATAACTGAAAAATATTCAGAGGCTGTAGTGTCATCTACATTACAGTAGTGTTCTTTACACTGCAGGTGATTTTTCTGGGGTAAGTCAAAACAATGATGTAAATCTCAAAAATCATATCTATTGTTAGTCAAGATAACCTTACAGTACTGTCTCTATCTGGATATACTTTTATCACAACTGCTGTGCTAAAAAGCATTTTGTTATGATGACTTTTTATGATTTTTTCAGCTTGTTCTCCTTATGAAGGTTCCTTATTTTGCCATTAGCTTGGTCTGACCATGAAGAAGAAAACTACGTAAATACACTTATTAGTTTAATTAGAGGATGGCTTTTTGGCAATAGTAGGATGACTCAGATTGTGTTTCCTTGCTGTCAGCTCCTTGCCCTGTTTCACATAGTGGTTGAGGGACTACATAAAAGGCCGTGGTTGCTGTGCTGTCGGAGATGTTGGGAGCCCTATCTTTTTGCCTCACCTTGCAGGTTTGCTTTCGCATTTACTTTTTTTTTTAGTTCATCCGTTCTAAGGAGCCCTCTTCACTCTCCTTCCTGAAACATTGGCCAAGTTCTGATAGCTCAGTCTTTTTTCCTACTGAAGGGAGAATTTTCTGCTAAGCAGATGACAATAAAAACACACTTCCCCTTGTCTAACTCAACACTGAAAACTGGAAAAGCAGTTTTCCTTTTTCTCGAAAGGTAGAATCTGCTGTTAGAGGATGTAACACTTTCCAAGCTGTACAGGAAAAAAATTTCTGTAGCATGGGAAATGTGATTTATGCCTTTATCCTGGTTATGTTCTCCTCCAACTTTCAAACAGCATAAAAGGGGCTATGTAAATGAAAAAATAACTTAGTAATAGAGAAATTGCTGATGTATGCTTTTTTGAACTGATACAATGTGCCAACTTCATGGCACTTGGGGACATGATTAATTGTTGAACATGGCAGTGCTGTGTTCGTTGTTGGACTTGATGATCTCAGGGGTTGTTTCTGATCTTGATGATTCTTTGACCTCTAAAAAATGTGGGTTGGTTCACCTATCCAGCAGGTAGATGGGTATATTAGCCTTGATCACAAACTTGATTTAAAATTGTTTGCTGACTTGTGTTTTATGATCAGAAATATTTTTAAATGCAATTGGTTTAATAAGGACATGGCATTGAAGAGTCCTCCAGTGTCAAGAGTTAGAAATTGTGGCCTTTTGTCCCTGCTGGTTGTTTCTGCCACTTGCCCCTATTAGTTATAAACAGAATTTTTATTTTTAAATGGTAATATATTCTTTTAATATTCCAAAAGAATTGTAATCATCTTCTCTGCAAATTTTATGAAACACACTATCTGTGATATACTCTATACCTTTCTTCTAAACTAGCAAAACATATGTGGTTACTCATGGTTTATGTATGCTTTATTGCAGAACAGCACAGTGTTGAAGCTTGGAGGGATTCTTGTTCCTGAAAATTGAAACAATGAAAAAAAATTCCTAATTCCCTAACAGTTGCCTATAATTAGTATTTCTAAATCTCACCTCTGGTCCCAGTTAGCCAGTGATTGGGTGGCTTCTATTTCCACCCCTTTCCTTTTGAAGTTTGCAGTATAAGCAATCCTTAATGTAGCATTTGGATTTGCTAAGTGCTTCAGCATCCTGATGACCTCATTCATTTCTGTCTAAGGCTGAGGAAAAGGAATGAGTTTTGGTTTTTCTTTTAACAGACCTAGTGTTTTTTGTTATGTCTATGTTGAGTTTGGCATGCCGTCATTTGAAATGCACATATCATGTTATGATATACTTCAGTTAATATGGATGAAACCAGGATAGCTGATTGCTAGTAGAAGATACCAATTAATATGTAAAAATAGGTTAAATACCTTCAAAAAACCCAAGCCACCTAACTATAGTTAATGCTTCATTACATGCATAGTGTGTAATGCATGTAATGCACTCACCCTTGTCCTGGATTTTTTTTCCTCCTAACTTTGAAGAATTCAAACTATTTCTTATCTCTGAAACACCTTGTTCTTCAAGGAGAATTTTGGTCACTTCTGTATCTGGATCTTTTTCAAGGTATTCTTGTTACTGGGGATACAGAAATTTCAGGTGATTTTTCAAATGGCATTACATAAGGCTAGTCAAAGTAGCAAGGCTCATGGCTTGTGGCTCAACGGAGGAACTTGCTTCATTAGAGCACCAGTGCTTCTTGCATGTACTACTAAAGAGAAGGGAACTGAGAACTATCTCAACCATGCATTGACAAGGCCAGTTTTGCAAGGTTAGCAGAAAAATACTCTTTTCAGGGAGTAGCCCTTTGCCAGCGACCAAAGAAAGGGTTACCGTCATCCTCACAAGCCACTTCAAGGCAAGACACCAGCAAGCATACTGCTTCTGCTCAGGGCCTACAGGATAGAACATCACACACCAGCCAGGAGCAAATACATTTCAGAGATATTTTCAAGCCCTACTAACTGCTAAAATGGTATTTCAGATATTATTCATATTTGTTCAGATGCCATTAGGTTCTGTGTGAAAAATCACTTCTGTAACACAGCTGCCCATTTTACTTGTTTAAATGATGACTGGCAGGTTTTAGAAACTGGGTTCAGAGAATCAAGGAACAAATTGCATACCTTGCTCACTGGGCATTCAGCCTGTAAATTATGTGAGGTAGGTACTCCTTTTAAAATCAATATAAAAAAGTATACACAATTTGATTAAATAATAGTGTATGTGCATTAAAACTGGTTTTTGTAGCTGAAAGTCTTCCTGCTGGAGTTCACAACAAAAATGTTTGTTTGAATCTTGAACATTATTTAATTCTTTTCCCACTTCTAATTAATGGCATCAATTATTGCTGTGATGCTGTTTTATTTCATAGTAAATAAGCGTTTCTAGTTCAACTGAATTACTTATGCTCTCACAGCAGTACTTGCTGTTTCTCCTTTGTTGGTTCTTACTTAAGCTAAGAAGTTTTAGTCCCTAAGTCTTTCAACCAGGGAGTGAAGGCAATATTATATGATTTAAATGACCAATCATCAAACACAAGTGTCTAATAAATTATCTGAGAAACCAATTCAATAAAAACTCTGTAGATTGGAATTTGTTTTCTTAAACTATCTGGGAAATTTTTGGTAATGGCTTATGTATTAGTGGACTAGACAAGCAGTTTTTGGTCATCAACATTATGACATAAGTAACTGAATGATAACGGAACTGTTAACTGTGATTCATCAAACAACAAATTTTTAATGAATAATTCATTTACCTCTGATTTTTATATTTAATTGAAAATACAAATATAACAGTGATAAGTATACATTGCCATCAGCCCTACCAGTTCTTAACTAATATTTTCTGAAACAAATCTGCTTCATTTTAAGTCAGTGTGTGAAGCAGTAATGTATATTCACTTACATAGCCTGTGTTTTATTCATGAGACAGAAAAGCAAAAGCACTTCTAGCCCGGTAGCTGTCTGGGTGACATTTCCATAGGATCTGCTTTCTTCACCAGCTCTTCTGCTGTAGATATGGTTCCCCCTCCTTTTGATAGTTATCACAGCATTTTGGTGCTGGTGCTTTTAACAGGATACAGGTTATCAGAGATGTTTATACATGTGAAAAAAAAGCAATGTGGAAGCTATGCCTCAAATTTCACCTGCTGTTAAAACTGATTGCAACTATTAGGTTGTTATATACTGTACCTTTTGCTGAGGATTTGGGGAGTTGAGATGGACTGTTGCTGATAATCAACATATACAATTAAATTGCCATTCTGACCATGTATTTTCAATCTTCTTTACAACGTGTCATCTCCCCTCAGTCTTTTTGGTCATATTCATCTCTTAATTTGTTTTATAACCACTTAGGTTCACTTTCTCCCATGTTAGATCTTTCTTCATATTTTTTCCTTGTTTGTAACATCAGTGACCCTCATCTTTTCTGATAAAGATCATTGACGGTTTTCATAGTTATTTCAGGAACTCTGCTCTGTCCATTGCTAGTGCTGTCCTGTTCATTTGCAGGTCTTTGTATATGATTTTTAGCTTCTTCCAAAGGGGAAATTTCTTAGATAATTCTGTATTTCTTCGAATATTTTTCAGAATTGCTCTTTTGCCTGTATATTCATTGCAGTAGCCAAACCCTTGCATCCTAATCTTCCTGCCTTTGGAGGACAGTTTATCTAGCTTTCGATTACTCTTCCCTCTGGCCAGCTATACCTTGTGAAATATTGAATTTAAACCATAAACCTTATACTTAACAGTCTTCCTTAAGACATGCTCCTCCCTTGACCCTTTGTCTCTTGTTTGTAGCTAGTCAGATGACTTCAAAGGAAGACTGTGAGCTCTTCCTACTGGACGTTATTTGAAGGACCCATCCCCATATTCCCAAACTTATATTCAAAACATATTATAGCAGATGCATACTACTCTTCCTTCTTTGTTAAGGTTTTACCCTACAGGCAGAAATTGTTAGTGCTTTTTATCATGACAGTGTAGTGGCAGCTTCTGGTACAATATTTGTTAGTATTTTTGAAGCTCCACTTACAATATTATGGGCCTAAAATTAGGTGTAATTCAGTAGTATTAAATCACCTTAACCACTGATAAATTTGAGACACAGAGATCTGGACTGAGCATTTTAGAACTCTGTTTGGTGTGACTCTTTCACCTTTGTAATTTTCTTTAATTTTGTTACCAAAAAATCAGTTTAAAATTATGGAAAAAATTTGCCTGCTGTTTGTAGTTTCATACATATCTTGAAATCTGCATGGAAGATATTCTCTGCTATGGAAAGAGGGTGTTGTTTGGGTTTTATTAATGTGAATACTAGCTTGATTATATTTAGGCTGCAATTGCAGATATGGTTCCCACTTGGCAATGAGCAGTGTAAGATTTGCTGGTTTGTTTGTAACCGCATGTATGTAGGGTATGCACACTGTTTGCTAACGCCTTCCCTGACAGCCGCGATAAGCTGCCGAGGCTGGCGAGAGAGTTCACCTAGCAGAGGGTGAGAGGATGAAAGGTCGTTTTATGAAATGCAAACTGAGAGGCTATAACATAAACAGAACTGCTCTCAAAGAAGTACTGTTTCCTGCCTACATCTACACAGCTTTATACTTCTAAGATGTAGTCCACACTTTATGCAAATAATAATCACTCAGTTTCCATCTGAACATGAACAGTGAAGAGGGACTTGAGTCTGGTCTCCCCAAGATTCGTTCTGCTCAATAATTAGGACACCTCTAGGTCTTCTTTTATCTTTGTTAAATGAAAAGTGAACCATGGCTTAGGAGCTCTGAAAAAAGCGATGGGATTTTGATTATTGAATATTTCATCGTTTTCTGCTGTGGCACATCCAGTATCTTTCCTTTTGAATGGTATTGGACAGTACCTGTTGCATTGAGGAAGTAATGGAAACCAGCTGCAGTGATTGTAAATAGCAAAAAAAAGCAAATGTTTTAAGCATAAGTTCATGGGATGTTGTCATTTTTGGATTCTGAATGAAGAAAACATCATTTCAAGTCTCCACTACTGAGGAGAGCATCAGTGTGATTTCAAACATTCACATGGTAAAAAGAGTGGTAAAGTGGTAAACCCTGAAAGTTTCTACCAGGTTGGCGGTTGTAACTGATTTTAAAAAGTAAACAAGTTTTTTTCAGACCTATACAAGAATAACTAAGGAATTAAATCTCTTTGAATTCAACTGTCTCAAAGTTTCACTGGTTTTCCCTCGTCTGTAAAGAAAATGCTTTATTCTTGGTGAGTATTTCACTGAAAGATCTGGTAGGAGAACTGGAACATTTGTTAAAACATCTCTGAAAATCAACGTTACTGTCCTTTCGTCTCATCTCTCCAATATTCCCTGTGTCTCTTTCTAATCACGAGTCTCAGACTGCACAGCTATTCAGTAAATAGTCATCCCTGTTTTGTTCCTATTATCTACAGTGTTTTCCTGGCTTCCAAAAGACCACAATAGCTCCAAGTGCCCTTCATCTTTCACCTCTGCTTCTATTTCTTTCGTGATTCCATCACTTCTTGTGTGAGTTGAATTTTCATTCTTGTGCACTTACTTCTTGTCTGTAATCCAGCATGATTTTGGACTTCTTACGGGTTCCCAGTGCTTCCACATCTTCCCTTCTTCTGCAATCTCATCTCCTGGATGGTTTTCCCAAACCCATGACTTTCAATTTCCACTCTGTTCTTAATGCCCACCTTCTTTGTAGATTAGTCCATTTTTTGTTCAGCTACCTTCATGCTCTGTCCCACGCTGCCCCATAAAAATCTGCAAATCCACGATGGCTGTTGCTGTCCCTCAAGTTCATGTCCATGTGGTGTGTACAGAGAGCTCAGTGCTGGCTAATCAATGGAAGGACTGAAACTTGCATTTATAGTAACTGGGAACGCTTTGTTTTTGCTTGCCTTCTGCTCTTTCCTGCTGTGTGTTTGCCTGATCTTTCTATGCCACACATGTACGGTGTCACATCTAATGGGGCCCTAGTTTAGGCATCTACATGTTACTGTAATTAATTAATAACTCCATCCTTTGTTAATTTTGACAACTGCTAAGAGGCTGAAGGGCAATTGTACTGCTAACCATCTGTATAAATGCAAAAATGCAAAGGACTGAAGATTGTCCATGGAAGGCAGGTTCTGTGGGCTGGTGTATTAGCACGTAGCAAGTGAACTGGTCTGCAGTATTGAGACATTAGTTTTTCCCTAACAGACGTAGCCGCTATTTTAGGGACAACAAAAATTGTACTTTTATTATGACAGTAACCTTCAAAAGCATGTTTGTGTTAGCCATCTAAAGCAGGAGAGCCACCTCAGTGTTCAGGGCAGTAACATGGGAGAGGTTTTTCTGTACTAAATAAGAAAGTGAGGAGGACATGTCTGTGCCTTCCTCCGTGTCTAAAGGGAAGAGAATTAACCTTTGGCTTTAGTAACAGGCTTCCTTAATAGCTGTATGTTTGTATTTATGAGCTGAGTTCCTTCTATGGAGTCACCCACAAAATGAGTTTTCTGACTAAAACAAAATAGAACAATGGGAGTTTTCTCCTGCCCTCTAAATAAACATTCAATTGGATTAATTAATTTTAATTTTATTTGTACCTTAGCAATCTATTTCCTGTTTGTTACACCACATAAAAAAACACCCTGTGCTTCATCTTACATTGGTTTATGTCTTTACTTATCCATCAATGTTTTTTGAGTTTGTCAAATAACTCAGTAAAAGTTTCCTATTTTTTCTAATTTTTCATAGTAACCTGGTTCCAATGGCTTGCTTGAGTACACAAAAAACAACTTAATTCTTCTCCTTCAGAGAAATACTTAAATATAGACAATAGTTGGGATGGCATACAAAGGCTGTCATGGTGACAATGTTACTTCATTGTCTCTTTGTACTTTACCCTCTCTCTATTCTGCATCTGTTAATGTATTTTGCTAGTCTCATCCTTGCCTAGTAACCTCCAGGTGGGCAGAGATTGCCAGTTTGTTCAGTACTTGCACATTAACAGCACAGTAGTTTGCTAGTGTATGACTCAGGCATTCTGACAATAAAATAACAACAGAATTGCTTGGAAGCCTAGTTACAGAATTTAACCTAATTTGATTATCTTATGTGAATAACTTATACCAGAAATCATGCCAGAAATTAAACTAAAATTTAGAATTTTAGAATTTAGAGATTTATATGCAAGACAAAAATTTGAAACCTTTCTTTCACCATGGAAAGGTAGAAAGTTCTCCTTTTTAGCATGTGAGATA
>JAXCHO010000079.1:28217500-28292500 GCA_036630365.1 Acanthiza pusilla
TTAACTTCACGTAATTTTCACTTGTGTAGGCACATGGAACAGTTTATAAACCAGAGGGTCAGAAGTCAGTCCCCTGTGCTGCTTAGGGAAAAACCAGAATGGATAGAAAATACACATTCTCTATATTGATAATAATGTTCAGAAGTACGAATCTGAGGGAAAAATGTGGAATACTCAACATCTATGCCAGAACTTGTGAGCATCTTTGAAGCACGGGTATTGTGTATCAGGCTGCATTAACCCCATTTTAGTGGTGATTGTGATGCACAGACTCATTTAGCTGACGTGATACTAATAACCTCAGGTACTGAAGTATCTCTGAAGGTAAATTAGCACATATCTGCATACAACAAAGCATATTCCAGCTTTGCTACGGTGTGGATTTGTGCTGCTAAAACCTTCACTTTATACTTTGTCCTGTTGTTTTTTGGCTACTTTTCATAGCCTTTAAAGAGAGGCCAAAAATCTGTCTTCAAACCATTTATGTGAATAGATAATGTAAAATATTCTTTAACCTATTGTTTTTACATCATTGAATCACAATGGATACATGAGAAACTTTACACTGCGGAACTTAATTATACTTTTATTCAGTGGCCCTTAACCTTCATGAACATATTTTCCAAACTACTGCAAGGACTGTCTGTGCATTGTATCTGTTGAATGCCTAGCATGATGTGCTGTAATTTCTGCTTGGAGTTTTTCCTCCTCTTTAATGGTTTCCTTAATAACAAAAATCTTTCAGCAAGGCCTGTTACTCCCTAATTGTTTCTTATAATGTGATGAGCAAATATATTATTCTGTTTCTTGCTTTTTATGATTAGCTGTGCTAAGTGTCCTACGGGCTCTTCTTATCCTTCCTGATCTTACAGGCCCTACCACCTGAGGCTTAATAGACAAACTTCAGTTTGAAGGAGAAGAGGGGTTTTTGGCAATATAAGAGAAGAATGGCCCAAAGTATCAATTTTTTTTTACACATAGACCAATGATCAGACAAGTGCTGTAAGGGCTAACTGTAACTTCCAACAGTCCCTGTGATGTGAATGAGATGTGAAAGATTCCTCAAGGCAGAAAGTGCCTTTTTTTATTTCACCTTTCCCAAGGATGGCCACTAATTGCTTCATCTCCTCCTCCTACAGGTTGGAAATAATTACATAATGATCACAAAATCCATTTCTGTCCAAATCTTTGTTGTTCTCAATCAATGCCTCTCCTGCTTCATAACCTGGGCTCCAAAATTTCCTCAGAACCTCAGACAGTACCTTCTTTCTCAGTGTTTTTTTCAAAATGTGCAGAGTGCATCAAGGATACATTTTCAGTCTGTACTCCCTATACTGTGCCAGGATATTGTGTCTCTTTGTCAGTCAGTCAGTGACTTCCTAGCTGGAAGCCACAACCTTTGGTGCACTGCAAGTGCAAACCAGGGTTAAGTGCCTGGAGCTAGCCAAGCCCTTCAGAAATGTTCCTTAAAGCCAAAAAAGAGTTGTAAAAGATGAAAACTGCTCTGAGAGGCCAAGTGTTAAATCTAAAATGCCCAGCAAGTCCAGGGATATCCTCAGTTCCTTCTCAGAGGATGGTAAACTGACTTACTGAGATACAGGCAGTCCTTTCAGTAGGTCTGAATTATTGTAATTCATCAACACTGTTATCTAGTATTGGTACATACAAAAAGAGTATGAAGAAACAACTCCTAACTCTGTATTTAAAATTCATTTTTACATTTTGATTCTCAAAATCCAGTGAGAAATCTGTGGCCAAATGACTCAAAAAACTCCAAAAGGAAACCATTGGTAGAACTGATAAATAGGATGCAGAAAAGTCAGATAAAAGGTAGAAAATCAAAGTAGAAAACTTCCTTTAGTTTTACAGTCAAAGGTGCTTTTCTTAAAAGGTGTGGAAAGCAGAGCTATCCACTTAATAGGCAATTTTATTTCCTTAATATTAATGGACAAATGATAGAACTTGGCTAAACATGTGGGAATTATGGGTTATATTATTTCATTTTTGCTACTTTATATTTAGGCATTTAGCTTATTGTTTTAGCAGTTTGGACTTTAAAGGTAATTTGTTAGGAATTCTAAGCATTTTATGCATGCTAAGCACTCTTCTTAAAATTGGGAGTATTACTTTGAACAAAAACTCTGCTTCAAGACTCAGATGACATACTTACAAGCCAACTGGCAGAACTGGGCTATTCATATTTATCATTAATCTGATAGGAAGTTGTTAAAATCTAACTGTCCTACTAAAATCTAACCATCCTGAAAGTCAGTAATTTTTTCTTCTTGTTTTTAGATTTAGTTGTGACATATTTTAAGAATGCAGGAATACTTTGGTAAGAAAACCAGAGGAGAGTGTTATATGTGTTTTGCTCATTGCAGTTTTGGACAGAGGCAGCCATGGTCACTGTCGTGAAATCTGATGAAAACATGTATTATTTCCTTTTTCCACGGAACATCTCTTGATATCTTTGATGATACTTTAAATTATTTGATATGTTTCAAATTCTTTTGTTCCATTGGGAAAAACAGAGGAAAGAAAACTTCTATCAGACAACAGAAGAATTCATGAAGATTGCTTTTCAGAAGTTTTTGAATGCAAATAGTCTTTTCATTTCATTCTACTTTCTTCTAACAGTTTCTTGAACATTACTCAACATAAATCTTCTGTATATGACAGGGCAGAATCAAATAATTTTCCAAACAGACTGTTTGCTGAACAACTCTATGATCTCAACTCTCTGTTTATTTATTCAGTTTGATCACGTCTCCATCTCCATAACCATGAGATCCAGGATACTACATTCCAATTAATATTTCTTTATTACTTACAGTAATAGATTTCCTTTTCGTGTTTCTTTTCCCTTTTTCTTTGTCATGGGGTAGGAGTTCTTGTCTAAAAGGGGATTGAGGAGAAAAATTACCATTGGTAAATTTGCGGATGACACCAAGCTGGGATCATGTGTTAATCAGTTGGAGGGTAGGAGGGCTCTGCAATGGACAGCCTGCATAGATGGGCTGAGTCCAGCAATATGAGGTTTACAAGACCAAGTGCCAAGTCCTGCACTTTGGCCACAACAAACCCCTCCAGTGCTATAGGCTGGAGTCAGAGGGGCTGGACAGTGGCCAGGCAGAAAGGGACCTAGGGACACTGATTGAGAGCAGGGTGAACATGAGCCAGTGTGTGCCCAGGTGGCCAAGAAGGCCAATGGCATCCTGGGTTGGATCAGTAATAGTGTGGCCAGCAGGACCAGGGAAGTGATTGTCCCCCTGTAGTCAGCGCTGGTGAGGCCACACCTTGAGTGCTGTGTGGGTTCTGGGCCCCCCAATTTAGGAAGGATGTTGAGATGCTGGAGCATGTCCAGGGGAGGGCAACAAGGCTGGTGAAGGGTCTGGAGTACAAGCCCTGTGAGGAGTGACTGAGGGAGCTGGGGGTGTTTAGCCTGGAGAAGAGGAGGCTCAGGGGAGACCTTACCACTCTGCAGCTCCCTGAAAGGAGGCTGTGGACAGGTGGGGGTTGGTCTCTTCTCCCAGGCAAGCACTGGAGGAATGAGAGGACACAGTCTTAAGCTGCACCAGGGAAACTTTAGGTTAGACATCAGGAAAAACTCCTTCACAGAAAGAGTGATTGGAATTGTCTGCTCAGGGAGGTGGTGGAGTCACCATCCCTGGACATGTTTAAAAAAAGACTGGACGTAGCACTCAGTGCCATGGTTTAGTTGATGAGGAGGTTTTAGGTCATAGGTTGGACTTGGTAATCTCAAACGTCTTTTCCAGCCTAGTTCATTCTGTGATTCTGTAAAAAATGAAGCCCTGATTTACTTCACAAACTTCTTGTTTGGCATATTCATTAGCAAATTGATCTAGCTGTGATTTTTCTCCCACACAATGTGGGTTCAAGCTCAGTCTATTCAGCTGCTTTATTTCAGATAACTACTTTGATACTGAGCTATTGCCTGATCTTGCCATTGAAGCTCTCAGTTGTTTTCACTGATCTGGCATTTCTGTTTGTACTTCTGATAGACGCTTAGTGTCCTCAAGCAGTGCAGTTTGTATTGATCTTCATTGTTTTTATTGACCCAGTACCCACAAATAGAAAGATTTCTGTATTCACCTCTTCTTTATTTCTCACCTCTTTTCTGAATTGAAGTAAAGGTCTCCCTGTCTGTCCTGCATGTTTAGCCTAGGTGTGTCTCCACACATTTCCAGGTCTGCCTCTTTTATTTTTTTCCCACATTGCCAAATATCTATAATATGTGTTAGAGCACCCCCTTCCTACTGATTCTTTTTTGATCACTGTGTGTTTCAAGATCTCATGGCAGAATAAATTGAAATGTGAGCTCTTGTGTTGAATGATCAGATTACAAGAGCTGGTGCTGTTAGCTCTCACCTGCCATCTGAGACGAATTTCAGCTCGGTGAGTACTTGTTTCCTGTATTAAGCAGTAAAGTAAAAACTGACCACTGTGATCACTGTTTTGAGTTTCAACTGGACAGCATAAGGAAAAGCTCCTTGCAGCAATCTTGGTTGTAGCCAACCATCCCTGCTGTGACAAAATAAAGGGGCACGCTGACACACCTATCTCCCTTCCAGATTACTGCTCCCATCTCCATCTGCATTCTGCTTATTTCTTAATACATCAGGCAAGGTATGATTGCAAACAGAAACTTTCTGAGCAGTAGAGATTTTTCAAATGTATTGTGTTGCCATTATTCTTGAGTTTAACTCTCATTTTTTTTCCACAGACCCTCTTTCATTTGTTATTTCAATTTCTCACTTGTTTTGAAAAATTAATATGCAAGACTAAGTCACCTATTACTTCCTTCTAATACAATTTGTAGGATATATATGAGCTGTTGAAAGATGAGGTTGTATAAAAAATTGGTTGTGTTTTTGTTGTTTTTCCGTGGGAAAAATATTTTTTACTTGGTAAGTATCATCATAGATTTTCCACTAAAATTTCCACTTACTAGTGACTGCTCTCAATACAGGAAATATGAGTACACAAGTTCCTGTTATTGGGATTTCAGATTCAGCTATCATAATCCTTTTTTTTTTGTTGTTTTAACATTATGAAACCTAACTGGAAACATTTCTTCAGAAAAGTGGGCAGTATTTAGCGATCAATAACAGTGAATTGAGAGTGTGATCCTTGCAGCATAAACTGAACGGTGAGACATTAGAGGGAATGTGATTTTCATAAATAAAAAGATGTGTTCTGACTATAAAGTTGGAAACCAGAAACTTCTAGCTGCTATATTAGCTAGCTGAACAGCTATAAAGTTTAACTTGTAATAATCTAAGTAAGTAAACTTGAATTTAGGATGCAATTAAGAGGTTAAAAAGATTTGAAGGTCATGCCTTATTAGAATTGTCAGACATTTTTTTTAGTAGCAAAACATTAGCTCCTAACCAGGCTTCTCACATAGATTTGTATTTATACAGAATTTTGAAACTGGAAGTATTCCACTACAGCTTTGTTTATTATTCCACCTACTATCACAGAGCCCTGAGTTGTGCATTATGCGTCAAAACATATTCTGTTCTTTCAGAGTTCTTAGGGAGGCAATACGATGTAATTCATTATGCCCTGAAGATAAACAGTACCTCTTGACCTTTTCAAGAAAAGTTGCAATATTTTCTTATTCCAGAATGTAATATTGTACTGAGCCGATATCAATGTGATAAGATAAATGTTTCCTTTTCTAATGTAAACCAGAGTGCACTACATTTATATAAAAATCTTGGGGGATACCCAAAGCCTCTAGATAAAAAGGGGCAGCTTGGCTATTGTAGGTCTGCATTTTTGAATTCTCAGTCTCAAAGCACAAAGGGCAAACTGCAGCCAGCCTTGAAGACCTTGGCCATTTTTCATAATGAACAGATTTTTGTGTTACTCAGTTTAGCATTCTCCTAAAGAATTTTCAGGCAAATTTGAAGAAGTATAGAATTTGTTACCCTTAAAAAAACAACCAAAGAAAAGCCCACAAAAACAGAGACTAAATGCCTTTCTTCTCAGGACCGGGATCTTTTGAGATGTCCCAGTAGAAGCATGTTAGTCAGTGCTACACTGTGTGTAGTTGCTTTTTACTGTACTCGGTATTTCAGGAAGCAAAAGGCTAATGAGGAGTATTGTTCTATCTCATTTCTTTTTCTGCATTCTCTGCAATTGTTCAGAGCACAGTTTCCTTTCGTCTCTTGGGTATTCTTTATTTCTCCGTTATATTGCACATGGCATGTTTCTGATTTATGAAGTCAGTTATGTGCAAATGTGGTCACCACTGTGGAGAGGGCTCTGAACATGGCACTTTCAGCTTCCCTTCTGCCTGTAAGACAATGTCCAGATTCAAAGGAAAAAGTGGATTTGGCTTGATAGACTTTGTTCAAGTGTTAATGCAGAGTCCTAGTCTCTTCTTTCCTGGCAAATTTGTCTTCCAATGGCCTCATATATCTTTATATGTTAAATGCTTTTGTATGCAGGTCTGCTTCATATGTGTCATGTAAAAACCCTCTGTTACTCATGTATATTCACAGAAAAGAGTGGCTTTAGCTGCAGTTATTATTGCATGTAAAATGACATGTTGTGTTTTAAATCAGTTGATAGTACTTCTCTAACTGCGTTTGGAACTTCATAAATATTCTGAACAGTTACTACTGTAAGCAAAATGATACTGTTGCACCCCTTCTGATTGAAAGTAAGACTATTCTAAATATACAAATCACAGCATATAAATTAGATTCAGCAGGGATTAAAATGCAGGAGAAAAGAGCAGTTAAGAACAGGGGTAAGAAGAAATGAAGTATCATTAAATTAGTCTATTTTACATGTCTATCATGTTAATGACATTTTTGGGACTTTTTTTTATTAATTTTTTATTTATTTAAACTTAAGCGAGAGTCCTAAAATGTAAAGACAACATTTGGAAAGATTAAGGTCTGTATTAGGAAGTTAACTGAAAAAAACAAGTTTTGAGAGAAGACTTTTAGGTTCTTGAGTGAAACAGAAACACAAGGGAAGATGAGGCTGCCATGGTGGGCAATGCAAGGAAGACCTTGTAGTCACCCAGAGAAGACAACCATAATTAGAAAAGGAAGGCTGACAGATTAGAATAAGAAAAATGTAGATGAGTTTCTTTCGGGGATCACTTTGACTAGGACTTTGAGAATAAAGAATTTGATTTTGATTTGAAAACAAATGGTTGTGTTCACCAGGAAACCAAGCAGATTGTATGAATTAGATATTCTCTCCACTGGAAAAGAAATATTTGTAAACTAATGAGGTTAAGAGGCAAAGAACTTAGATTTTGTGTTAGCAGGTGTGCAATCATGCATCTTCTTTAGATACTGTTCTCTCTTTGGTCCCCACATTTAAGACAGTTCCACAAATCTGCTGCAAAGACAGTCCAAAATTTCTTCCAGCTTAAAGACAGTTTCTAGACTGTATATATATATATATGCATATATATATATATATATTTAAGTTTATGCAGTTTGTATTTCATAGTAAAAGAGCACACTAAGGCAGAAATGATATAAATGACTCAGCAGAGTGTTTACCACTCAGTCTGTAGCTTATCTCCTTGCTCATTGTTGGGGATAGTTAAATGATCTGTATCAAATTCGTTCTGCAGCTGTCAGTACCTGCAAGCATATAAACAGACAGGTAAATTTCTAGAAGGCAGATGACCGCATCACTAAGAGGACTGCTCTAATTGGCATAATCAGTACAAGAAATGAAGAGTGAAAGAGCATGAAAATAGAATTACTTTTGTACCCCTTGAAAGGAGGCAGTAACGGGCTGCATTCATTTAGTTGCTCTTGCAGCTGACTATGCTGAACTTCCCCTGAACATAGAAAAAAGGGCATTTTAATCTCCAAAACCATTAATCTGGCTTCTTCCATTAACATTAAACAGGAAGGGGGGGAAAGAAAAAAATAGGGGGAGTGTTGTTGTTCAGAAACATTTATATCTGACTTGAGGATTCTACAGAAATGTTAGCCTTTGGTGGAAGGTGCCCCCGTCATATTAAACATCTCTGCACGCTCCATTCTTGTGTCTCCTGGCAGAATGGAGTTTGTCTGTTCCTTGAATTTCACTGCCACCTTGCATTTCTTCTTTGCTAGACTGAAGGGTTTTAAATGTTTGAAATCTGTATACCTTTGGATATTGCTTGAAATTAGCTACAGTGTGAATAGACATGAGAGATTGACAGTTGAACACATATAGTAATCAGCAAGAGCAGGATTTAATTGCAGATAATTTGTACTGGTTGAACACCCCTCCATATAAAGATATTTTATACTCAATTATATTTATAATGTTTTGGACAATCAACATATGGTAAAACTTAAAAGTATAAGCATTTAATCTAACACAGATTTGACCTGTCCCTTCTTCCTTTGTTTGTCAGAAACTTTTATTCCTCTCTGTATAGAAAATAGTTTCAGAAATGCAAGCCTGGATGCAGGACCAGATATCTTCCTATGTTTGGTCCTACTACTTATTGGAATTTGAGGACGCATTAACGGGTGCCATGTGAAATGTTGAATTATCCCTGTTTCAAAAACCTTAGTTTTACTCGAGAAATTCAGGAAATTTGCTGAAGCTATATTACAGTGTGGGTGAATACATATGGTTTGTGGCAGGTTAGATACAACACAATAATTTATGACTATGTGAACTTACATTGCTGAATCCCTTCTTTTCTCTCAAGTATAAATTTTGTTGTCCTTATCATTCATTTTTGATTTTTATAAAACTGTGTTAAAGCTTTAGGTGTAATTGTTTTGTCTACTTGTGAAACCTAGGAGAAAACCCCAAACTGAACCAAATCAGAGTTCTGCTGTGCCATAAATAATATGGGGTAATACATTTGCAAAACTTTAAAAATATGTTCTAGAACAGAGATTAGATAAAGAGTTGCAGCAGAGGCTTTTGGTTCTCAAAAATGCAGAAATATTAAGAAAACTTTGTCTGAAAAAAACTTACAATCTGGAAAACAAATGCTTACAACCCGGAAAACAAAAACAGAACTTGGTACCACTTGCATTTGGCAAAATTTCAGAAATCGCTTCTTCCAACAAATATATTGATTGGTAAAGGTGAAAATTCCTGAAGGCATTGCTCTTAAGGTTTTTTGAACTTTAACTTCGTTGCAAAATGTCTTCTTTGGAATACTATTAATTCACAATGTAAATAAATTTTAATGGGACTCATGGTATGTCTTGCCTTTCAAGATGGTGTGGAAGCTTGAGTGAATTCACGGTGTTCAAATTACAAAGGATGGTGCCTGTTATGTCAGTGAAGGGGCTCACTTTGGAGTCTACCAGTGCTTGTTATAAAAGAGACTATCTATACTACTTAAACTGTGTCAGACTAGTCAGAGAAACACTTGCCTTGAAAATTAAGGATGTCAGTTTAAGTAAAAGTTTTTTTCTTGAGCAGCATAATCGTCTCTAGTCACTAAAATATGTATTCTCACTGATACTGTTCTGGCCTGAATGTTACACTCTGATTATTGTATGAGTCTTTTTTAATACCTTCTAGTTGGGAAGAAATTTATTCTCTCTTCAGCATTACTGCCATTGTTTTTTCTTTTGGTGCTATTCTCTTTGCATTTGTAAAAGCATTCTTTGCTGAATAACCTGCTTGCTCCTTTGCCAGTAGCAGATGGGGTTCAGTCCCAGCATTGAGAGCTGGTGTTGGTGACTAACCTGAGCTCTAGAAATTACTTTCTTTAGAGCCATTGTCAAATTACATAGCTCTGAATTCTAAACATGAGAATGAAAAATACTATCAACTAATTTATTATTTACAGAAATGATTATGTGGTACTATTTTTGTGGATTTGTTTGATGGTAACTCTGGAAACAGATGCTGTGGATGCTTTGGGTTTTTTGCCACTGCTTCTTTGATGAAAGAAATGAAGGCTTTTCATAAACAGTGGCTGTTGTCAAAATTTTGAGTTTCATCATTGGAGCTCATCCCAGATGTATAAGGTGTCAATATAAAACTGCTACTTAAAATTCATCAGCAGATACACCATGGGAGGTTCAGAATGCAGCAGTTGAGAATGAAAGGAGTCTTGGTTCTCCCACCCTGGAATGTGTGCTCGTGTTTCTGACAACAATTTGTTTTTCCGGCCTGTTCAGCTATGAACTCAAGGTCCTTTGACATTCTCCCAAGCCATCCCAAAATCACAACCTGGCTGCTTCTGCCAAGAGAGGCTCCAAAACAGCATGTGCTTCAACTGTTTCGAGCACATAGCCATGGTCTTCACTAGTAAATTAAACATATAGTTCCCGGGTACTAAACTGAGCAGTTGACACAGGGTGAGACACACGTGAGCGAACAAGCATTTTAGTCCCCAAAACTGAGATAGCTGCACCCAATTTCCAAGTGAAATTGGTCCTTGAAAAAGTCTGACTGCAGAGCTGTGCCAGGGCATAGCTTGGGAGAGCGTGGGTCAGCACAGGTAAAAAATGCTTGCCCAGAGCTGTACTCACAGCTTGCTGGTGTGGAAAATCACATTCTCAGTCACTCTACAGTTTTCAGGGTAGGTGATGCCTGAGAGAATTGGTAAAAGTGATACTGTCATCATACCTGTTTCAATAATGCACTCCCTATATTTTTTTAAACTCTATACATGAAAGTGCTGGCAGGGTTTATGTCTTAGTGTTATTAATGAACCTGGGGATTGCTGGAGAAGAGGATGAGAACCTCTGACATTCATTGAAAATCAAAGATTGTTTCACCTGCTGGCCACAGGTCTTTCTTCAGGTAGCAGCATAAGCCTTATGCCATAAACTGTGCTCCAGAAAGTATTTCAAAGCCATCCCAAAGTCCTCACATAAAATAGTTTCTCTCCTGTTTTTGTTCTTCAGTCCACTGTCCTATGGCACAAGAAGGGCCCTGAGAATTGCACTAGACTAATAGGTATTATCCAGAAGGCTTTATCATAAAAGGAAAAGCCTTCTGACTAAAAATACTGTAATACTGTGATGTCCGTCTGTCTGTTCCCAGATCTCAGAGATGAAATTATTTACATTTTATCCTGTAAAATAAAAAAAATCCATCTCTAATAGATGATATAAAATCTTTAAAACTAACAGCTAAATCAAAATTTGCTGTAGATTATAACACTGTACTAGTATTGAAATACCTAGTCAGGAATAGATCTATGTTTTTGTGATACTTGAAACTCATGGTACGAAGAAGCAATGATCTAGTAAGATAACACAGCTGAATATTCAGAGAAGATGCACTTCATCCTGCCTAGTAGATTAAATTAAAAGACAATATAGTTACAGTTTGCTGAGGTCCGAAATATAACAAGAAGGAAAAAGAAGGCATTGTAGAAAGGAGAATCTGGAAAGCACTTCTAGGACCTGAAATCTGAACTCTGTGCAATGTGTAAAGAGTGTTTTTAGAAGACTGGTGACTAAGCTTAGACCATAGTAAGTTGATGACATGATAGAGGACTGAAAAAATAAAAGCTGAATGTTAAGTTTTGATTTATGTAAAGCAAGACTAGTTGAAGGAATATATGGAGTAAAATTTATATCTAAACTTCATTTCTAACATATTTTGATCATGCACTAGGTTGCCAGTGCTTTTTTCTTATGTGCATGGTAGTGATAGTGATTATGTGAAATATGCTACGTCGTTCAGAGGAAATTTTTAGTCTGATGCCAGAAGAGACTTTAACTGATGTGAAGTATGACATATGTTTGGCACCAACATAACTGGGTGTGTCTGCTTTTACAAGTGCATCTAAAGATGATAATGCCCCTGAGCATATTTATTGTTATGATTCCTTGATTAGCTTGCTGCTTAGGAAGATTACTGGAGATTCCAAGTCAGTATAACAAGGATACTTTTTTTCTGGGTGAGCTTGATAAAGTGTGATGGAAACATCTACCTTTTAATTCAAATGCCTAACCTGTTGCATTGCTCATGTATATTACTTGGGAATTCCTCACACAGTTGCTAGCGGTTCTCCAGCACCTAAATGCCCTGGGAATTGCAAAATATCTCTATTCCTCTTCTGCAAAACAATTTTAATAGCTTCAGGTCTTTTCTTTTTCATCCCTGCAAGCTTCTAATCATAAAGAATATACTCCCTACTACATCTCACAAGGACTGAAACTAGGATGAGGAGCCTGAGGCCATTTGCCTGTCTCTCTACACTTGCATTTTAGCTTAAAATTAAAGCTCTTTGTCATTTCTCTCTTTTACTAATCTTCACTCTTAAAAGTCCCCAAAGTGGAGAATGCTTTCTTAGTAGCACTGTCTACATGGACCGTTAAGACTGCCCTTCAAAACATACAATTCATTTGCCAGCTACAGCAAGAACCTGAAGATTGGGATTCTTCAGAGAAAGAGGTCTGTGTGTTGGATTGTGCCTGCTAGATCATAATGAAAAGCACCAAAAGAGTTAAAAAGTAGATAAGAAGCTCAAGAGAAAAGCTGAAATTGTAATAATTCAAGCAGGTCAGACTAGACTGCAAGTGCAGATAGCTCTTTCAGAAAGATGTAGAGCTCAAATTAATGCAAATTTTGTCCAGTTTTCCACAGCATATAAAATTTCCTTTAAGAAAACATGGTATTTAGTTTTGTATGTGTGAATGCATGTGTTTCTTCGCACATATATGAACATATAAACTAATTCGTGATCATGGAACAGAGGTTCCTCTTCAGTCTCACTGTCCACACTTTGTACCAGATTTTAGTGAATCAGAATTATTCCAAGGAGTTTAGATCGGACCTTTTGTTTTCAGCACATTCAGAACTATTGCCCAGTGCCACCATTGATAAGTTTAGTGTCTAGAAATGGGCTGCTATTTGCATAATTTACTTCTTGATCTCATATCAAGACCAGTTTTTACTGGTTTATTTGGTTTTTTAAACTTCACACGAAACTCCACTTCTGTCTTCAAAATACGGTTTCTCAAAAGCCTTTAAAGATTGCAAATAAAATGTCTGTTTTTATATTGCCTGTTTACATTCACGTGTATTGTTTCTTCCCCTAATCATTCTTTCATTGAATATGTTCCTGTCAGTTTGGCTTATGTTAACTAAAGTTTTAAAAAGCATCCCAAAAATATCCATAAGAAAAAATAAAAATATGCACAGTAGGACTTCAGTTTTGCTGATTTAGCTTTAGCAATATAGACCAATTTTTAAAGTGATTGAGATTACATTTGATCAAATTAGTTTATTAAAAACAAGACTGAAAAGGGTCAGTTTGCTTTTGCCTTTTTTTATTTGTGGAGTTGTCTGACTTAAGTTGATCAAGTGGTGCTTTAGACCCTCATTCTTGCCTTATTTTTCTCTCTTCTTCTTAGTTCTCCGTTCCAGTCACATCTCTGTTGTTTCTAGTAAGAGTTGTAATAACAAGAAAGTCTTGTTTTCTGCTACTGTTGTGCCCATACTTGGAGGTGAGGACCCAAGAATCCTGATCAGAGGCTCCGACTGCAGTTAGGGCACAGAGAACTCATTTCTAAGCCATCTCCTGTTCTGTATACACTATTTCTCTGTTAAGTCCAAAATTTCAAGGATAGTCTCATAAACACAAAAGTGGTCACGTAAGGTCGGAAAATTCCAAAGTGCAACTCTGTATGTGCAGCTCTTGCTGATCCTCTGCTGTTAGCTCACCATGGAAACAAACCATGCTGAAGCTTCATGATACTCAGTTTATGAGAACATGGTGTTATTTGAAATGTAGCAAGGTGTTAGACATCACAGTAATCCGAACTTGGCATGGTTTCGCAGGAACCACACAATCAAATAAAATAGGGCTGGGAGATGCTTCTAACAATCTTCTGTGTCCCAGAGCAGAATCGGTGCTCTTAACTGTTCCTTAAGATACTTCTTGAACAGATTCAGCAATAATGATTTTGCAGCATGTACACAATTTATTGTACTCCTCCAGTACTTCTACCATTGGAAAGTTTCTTCTTAAATTTAATTAAATCTCCCTGGATTCAGTTTAAGGCCATTCTTGCTTGTCCTTCTCATGGAGTACAGTTAATTTATTCTTACCAAAAACTTGCTGATGACTTTTACTGCTTTAGCGTTGGGGTTTTTTCCTGTTTTTATGATTAGACTTCTACTATCCCGTATGTTGGATTTTCTCATTGACATTGCTATTACTGTTCTTGGTTACTGATAAAATGGTCCACTTCTTTGAGCCATTCTGCTGAGAGCTGGGTACATTTCACTAACTGAATCATTAGGTGGTTGAGGAAAGTAGAGAAAATATCAGTTTTGTATATGACACTTCTATTTTTATATCCCAGTTGCTTTTATCATAATAACAGGATATTTTTACATCCATAATACATGTTTTTTTATCACAGATAGATATATGTATTAAATTTGAGATTTCTTTAAATTGTACTCTTGTAAGAACTAAAAGTCAATAATTAGATCTGTTAAAACTATTTTAAAAACCCTTTAAATTTATAATATCAAATCTGAAACCCAGTCATGACCTCTTTCTTCTCTACTGATTATCAATTGGATATTTCAAGAATGGCTTTTGTGCCTTCCTCCCATACAGTAAAAGCTTGATATGACCATCTTGATAATAGTTCCTTTCATGGCTACAGTCTCACTCATTCATCTGGATATGAATTTGTAAGGGCAGTAGTAAATCAAATTTGTATAATTCAAATATTTGGAGCCCTTTCAATCAGTGGCTCTTCAATAGATATGTAATTTCTCACACTTGGATTGGCTGAGAGAGTTTGATTAGTGTAATTACTGCAATTTTATTTTCTTTTGCTACCGTGTAGATGCATTCTCTTTGTTGGGTAGTTTTGGTTACTAGCTTTCAGGGAGGGTATCCAGGTGAGGAATCTGTGCTTCTGATACTTTGTGTCAGCACTCCTTTGCAAGTGAGTGCAGAATGTAATTTAATTAAACATAAGTTGTAAAGACAGATGTATTTCATTCTGACTTCTAAATGTCTAGGGCTATTTTAGGATAACATTGTTTTAGCATTTGTTCTTCCCATGTTATTTTACCTCTCTAAATTACTAAACAAAACCAATCAGTCCTCAGATCTATCCTCTCAAACTTGAGGTTCTATTCCGGGAATCCTGCTGTTGCCCAGAACAAAATGTTTGAGTGTGTGCTTCCTTCTGGTTTGTATCTGCCTCACTTTTTGGTTTAGTTTATATCTTGGTGATGATTTTTGTTAATAATTTGATTAATAATCTCCAGGATAAATTCATTGTCTTTAATTTAAAATTTCGTTTCAGATTTCTATCAGTTAATAGGATTGCCTTCTAAGAGCCTTCTAACAGTTACAATGCTTCCTTTCATACTGTCTTTCTTTCCCCTTCCAAATCTGTTCTGAATTTTGTTTTTGAGTTCAGTACAAATGGCACCACCCTTGCTTTAATTGATATCAGTTCCTTTCTTATTTATAAATTATAAAATAATCTATTACTCTACCTAAGTCAACACTACTTTGTTTCTGGCTGCTTGAATTGAAAGTAGGCTTCAAAACCAATGAGGGAATGTCTGCAGTGGACAGACTTGAAAGAAGGTCTTTTTTTAACCAACTTCTTTCAAGTCCTATTATACTTTCTACCATATATGCACAATATTATTTAAAGTTATTTTAAGGATTTTTTAAATTTCTGGCTTCACACATGAGATAGCTGTATTGATTGTTCTTCTTTGCCTACACACTTAAATAGCTTTTATATATCAGCTAGCAGATTTTTATTGGAAATAGATCGTAAGAATTTTCATGTGGAAATCTGGTACATGCCACCACTACCACATTCATGTAGAACTAAGAGTTTAGCTCCCCTGTTTAGCTATTATATGTCCCAATCTTTCAAAAATCACACCACATGGAAGAATATTTCAGTGTCAGAATATTTGTGAGCTTGAATTGCTGGCATTTTATGTATTGATTGATTTTGTTTAATTTCATAAATTCAGTTATTCACTGTGTAACATAAATAGTAGGAATGAACTAGAATAGATTGCCTGCTTCTGTGTTTATGAAAGGAAAGTTCAGGCATGTGGGATGAAAGAGAGGAGATTGTCAGGTTTGAGCACAACTTCGGTGTTGTGAGCCCCCATCTCTCCTAACCCTTGACATTTGCATTCTTCAGCTAGTTTGAGCTTTGGAGAAAGCATTTGGATTTGCTGTCAGGCACCATGTTATGCATGGTCTGACGTGGAGCCCTAATGACCAATGCAGGCTATGTCTACAGGGAAGACATTCCTGCTAATGCTGCCAGGAATTGAAGCATGTCAGTGTTATGGGTGTTTCTTTTCTAGTTCTTGGTCAGTCAAATAATGGGCAGAGAAAAGTAAAGAGTTGTTTTTGCAAAAGTCTCTAGAATCTATTAAATTGGATTATAGGGAGAAAATGTAAATTTGCTTTATAAAATGAAATATGTAAACTGCTAATTATTAGTGCCCTGTATTTATTTAGCATCCTTCACCCAGGAAAAAAAGACACTGAGCAAAAAAAAAAAAAAAAAAAAAAAGAAAAACGCACCAAGAAAACAAACAAACAAACAAAAAATCCCAAAACCAAACCAAAACAAAAAACCAAAACCAACCAAACAAAAAAACCCAAAACCAAAGAAGAATCAACACAAAACAATAACAGAAGCCAAAGAAAAAAACCCAAACAAGAAAAACGCAACACAAAACAAAAACCCCAAGAAAATAATTTTAAAAAAAATGCAAAATAATTAGAGTGAAAAAATCTGGTAATTAACTATTATTTTTCACAAAACTAGTCTAATTACAAATCAGTCATGGTAAAATGAAAGGTCAATAACTACAGATGCATAATTTCTCTCTGATAGATTGCTGTTTGAAAATAGGTTTATGAAAATTATGTGATTAATTTCCTTTTATTAACCAGCATTATAAGACTTCATGTTGCATTCATCACTTTATTACTGTTACTTTTTCTCTTCAGCTGAAAATTAATCCTGGATAACATCAGGGTAGAACAGAAGCTCAGGTAGACTGAGGGCCATTTCTTCTAGTGGTGTTCGTGTTGCAGGGAAGGCCACAGATCTGAATCAAAATCAGCCTCAGTATGGTGAAACAGACATTATCAGGCTAAGAAAACAAAACACACACACACACTGTCACCCTGCCACCAATCAACCAACCAACTAACCAATAGTAAAGTTCTTTTAGTCCAAGGAAATGAGAGCCAGATACAGAAACATTCTTATGTTTTCTGAGCTGAAGCACTTGAGGAATGTAAGTATGTAAGTTAAATTGTGATCCAGAGCAGCTTTCCCTACTTGCCACCTAGTCCTCAATGTGCTCTCCTGTTTTATTTTGAAATTCCTGGGGCATGAAGAGCTGCTGTCCTGGACAAATGGAGAATTTTCCCAGCCTTGGAAAAGCTGGGCAGCCTGAGAATCCCGGAGCCAGGCAATCATTTGCACAAATTCCTGCAGTGTTAATGTAGTAAATATTTTCAAACATATCCAATGTTTACTTAATCCACCCTGTAGGGTTGGGTTTACTACCTCATTTAGTGGGCACTACCACTTCTTGTCCTTGGTCTAGCAGCTTGGTGGTAGGAGTATTTGGGATTGTAATACAGTGTCAAAGACTATGGCCTCTTCTTCTGGAGCACAGTATAGTTTCAAACATTTTGATCTCTCCCAGGTTTATGTTCTACTACTAGGCAAGGCTGTGAGGCACCCTAATCTAGTTTCAGAAGACAGAAAAAATCTTTTTTGTTGTTTTGAGTATTAGCATATTTTGATGTTGGGTTAATTGAGTGAAGTCCTTCTTAGTGAACATCTAATTGTTTTGATAATATATTCCTTGAGATAGGTGCCAACAGCCTTAGCTACCTGGTCCTTCATTTCTACTTCTGGAGTCAAACACTGTAAAATTTGTTCAGTCTATCTCTCCTATGTGAAATCAGACACATTATGTGACTTGTTATGTGCAGGATTTCTTTAATTTTGTGTGCTTTACAGTGTGGCACATTTGTCCTCAATTTTCTTTGTGCAGCTTAGAGAAGAAAGAATATTGTTCACTGGGGAAAACGGGAGCTGGCCTTCTCTATCGAGTTTTCTTGGGAGACTGTTGCTGGAAAGGAGTTGGGTCATCTTAAATTCAGGATTCCTTGAATAGTGCTAAATGCTTTGCTACTCCATTTGGAAAGATTATAAGCTGCTGTGCTGACTGACTGTTGATATTCATTAGAGAACTTTCTGGGCAAATACAATCAGTAAGAGACAAAGGTTTAGCAGTATAGTTTGAGTGCTATTAGGAAGAGTTGAACAATGTTGTCTTTCAGTCACTATCTCTTGAGGGTTTTGTACAAGTGTGGGTAATTCTGGGATTCTTGTTGTGAGCCAGCCAGAGAATAGGCCCCCAGCAGGTTATAAAGGGTCAGAGGTTCTCCTGAAGTAGATTTTATAATAAATGTAGCTTTGTAATCATTTGGTTAACTTGTTATTCAACCAGTGCAGAGCAGTCTTTGGCCTTAAATCCAGCTTAGCATGTTGATATGTTTCGGTTGCATAGTGCTACCAGTGAGATGACTCTCGTTTGACATATTCAGTCATTTGGAAACTTGTTTTATGTTCAGAAACTTATTTTACGTTCAGCAGGAATGTTAGGGTATGCAGTCATTTGAAAAAATAAAATAAGGTTTTGGAATTAGAGAAAGGAAAGAATCTGGTTGTCCTTTGGCAAGGGTTTTGGTTTTGGTAATCTGCAGAATATACACCTCTTGTCAGTATAAATAGGGAGTGCCTGTATAAACATTCTTGTTTCGCCTGTTCCACATAATAGTTTCTTGTATCATATTTCTTTTGACCTCGCTATCTGAAACCAATTACAGGAGATCCATTTGGGCTGCATCTATTTTCATAAGAAGCCCAGGCAGCAGTGTTTTTCTCAGAGATGAATATCAACATCAAATATCCTTCTGAGTGCTTTGTTATTTATGTTTCAGAGAGATTTTGTAGCCTTCAGCTCTCAAGAATGTGTCACGCTGTGCTGTTTATACATTGACGATATTAATGGGCATAGATGTCATTTTTCATTTTAACGTCTCGAATGCAACAGGCTGATAGGTTAAACATTCCTGGTTTTAAAGGAAGGATATGAGTGACATCTGTTTCCTAAAAATACACATATATTTACTTTTTAAAAGCCAAAGTAATAAGTTTACCATCTTTAGGTGACAGCTTTCACTTTATTAAAATGGTAAAACTTTAAAAATAATTTTAAATAATGCCTACATTAAATAGAAGGGTTTGGAATACAAAATTAAAGCAAGTTATATCTCATAATATTATTGCCAACAAATGGCAAAATCTACCACAATTTATCAACTTTAATAGTGTGAGTTGTATGCAATTATTTTCATTTTTGTTCTGCTTATGTTTTAGCTATGCCAAAGCTGCATAGTAAATATTGAGAACTAGTGTTCCCAATAAATATTTTACTAGAAGACACAGTGAGTTCTGGAAACCATATGCCCAAACTTCCCTTCCTATATAGCCATTACTGAAAGCATTATAATGATTTTCATTTGCGTAATTAAAATAATTTCTAATCCTCAGTTCTTTTTATTGCTTTTGTCTACATTGAATTTTTTTTGGTAAAGTTTTACTAATTTAGATAACTTAATTAAGGAAAAGTGCTTACTAAATTTGAAACAAATGTTATTGGAAACTAGATATAATTTTTACTGCCCTAGAATCTCTTCTTTCTGCGCTTAACTTGAGGTGGGACTCAACATAAATTTGATCTGCCAGATTTATAAGCGTCTGTTATTTTGTCTTCATTACACTGTTTTTAGATCATGAGTTTTTATGAAATTAGTTCACAGAAATTTATAAATTATACATGGGATGGGTGTTTACTGGAAGTATGGATGTTAAACTATGAATTTTAAAGATACTTTCAAGTTGTCAATTTGTTTTGCAAAGATTTAATAGCAGCAAATGAATTGGTAGAACTAATGTTTTATAGTCTCATAATCTTCACTTATGAATAATGTCAGTAATAATGCTTTGAAATTAGCAGTGTTCCTGGGAGGTTGTTTACTGTGTAGCAAAATGTAAAGTTAAGCAGCACACTGGGAGAAAAAAGTATCATATGATGGCCGCTCTAAGAACAAAGGCTGACAGTGATTTCTCCTTATGAGTTTTAAATCATCTCTGATCTCTCGAAATTGTTTTCTGTTCTTCTTCTATCTCCTGTGTTTACAATAATCTAAACTGCCACAATAAGATCACTGAAGTATTCAGGTAGTCATCATTTATAAGACATTCTGTATTAAAAGATAAGCCTTTACTCCTTTAGAGATATCCCAACCAGCACATATGAATCAAAATAGTTTAAGTAGTGGAGCCTTTTATGCAAGCATATCCTGTTGTGCTGCCTTGCTTTTTCATGAAGTGTGACTCTTTTTGTAGTTAGCTGTAGGAAGTCATACTTTCTTAGGCTCATTCCACGGGAGTATGCTAGCCACAATTTGAAATCATACTGACTAGATTAAATCTAAGCTACACCAGACTATAATTCTCTAATTTTCAAGTACTGTAAATGTATGGCTTTACCAGATGCTTACTTGCTTGTTTTATTGTATTGATGTGGGGACTTTGCTGCTGAGGAAGATTAGGATTTCTGCCACTGCCAGAAAAAAATTATTATCTTTATATTTTTTTTTCCATTTTCTCTTACGCCATGTCTCTTCTCTGGTTCTCCTGGCTGTATCACCCCAAGCTGTGAGGTTGGTTTTCCTCTACAGTCTCTCACGAATTCAGGAGTGCAGCCGTTCTCTTGCTTCCATTCAGTCTTTCCTTTTGGAGAGCCCTAGAGATTAAGAAGGAATATAAATTTGCCACAGATCTTCTGTTCCTACTTTTAATCTGTGTTTTGTGCTTAAACCACTGCAAGATGGTGGGACCAAATCCTGGTGCCTCTGAAATCAACAGATATATTTAACGCCGATCTCAGGCAGAGAAGGACTGTGCTTTAGGATATGCTCAAGAACTGTGAGCGCAGAAGGGATCATGCTATTCACATAAGAAAGAGGGTACCCAGTGGTTCCTTGGTAACAAAATATTTCAAGTGCACTTTTAAATATGTTAACTTTTGTTTATTTTTGGCAGTGAGAAGATAGTTCTGTACATCTCATTGCTTAGGTTCAGAGGAATGTATACTCTTTGTAAAGCTGACCTGTAATTACTTGAGAATTTGATGAAACAATACAGGGATTGTTGTGGGAATGTCTCCAAATGTTAAAAGTCTGCTCTGCAAACTTTGTACCAGGGCCTTCTATGGGGAGACGAATCAATGTTGTTAGGAGATGGTACTAGTGCATTCACTTTGTTTACTTTGGTTTTCTATGTCTGCCTGCCTTCTCAGAAAACTTGCTTGGAGCCAGACTGTAGCAGCCCTCTCTCTGTCTTTTCATAATTGATCAGGGGATGACTGCCTTCCCTGAGGGTTAAGACGTGGCAACTTTTTCTGTTTGCTCAGCATCTCAATGCAGTAGTTCAAACATTGTTCACACCAGCTGGCAGTGTAATGCCATATGCACATCTTGTCAAAGCAACTGTTGTCATGGATACTAGAAACTATCTTAAAAACCAGCTCATTTGAGTCTAATCAAAATTGTACCTTTCTTTATCAGTTGAGAATCTTTATTATTTTAGGGAACATTGATCAAATGGCATTTATTGCAGTACATTCCATCTACAGTAGGTTTTAATAACAGAAATAATAGTGTGATGTATTGTAAAGCTATAACTGCTATTTATTGAGCTGATTTTTCTAAGGGGAAAAAATGAGTTCTCCAGGTAGTTTTAGTAGAAATGTTTTGAATCAGTTTTTTGGGGGGGTTTTTGGTGTTTTTTTTTTTTTTTCCCCCCCGTTTCTAAATAAATACTGCTTTATAACACTTGACATTTTAAGAATAATTTTGTAGGGAAAAATAATATAAATTAGCATTCTTTGGGTAAGTGGAATGTTTGTTTGCATTTCATATGTTTAACTGTATTTTGCTGAGTTGGAATGAAAACGTAAAATAAATGAAAACATCTTCTATTTTGATTGGGATACTGTCATCCCTGAGCCTGATCTGGTTGGTTGAGTAGTAATTTCTTTGTTCTCTGATTTTCCTAAGAATGCAAATTAAAGCCACTCATTTTTATTTGGCATTAAAACTGCACTCTTTTTTTTTGTCAAAGGAGAGGTTTCTCCTTGAATTGTAAGTACAAAAAGTGTTTTTAATCTTCAATGAATATCCTTATTAATTCACTTTCAAGATAATCTGATGTTGATTTGTCAAATTTAATTACAGCTTCTGGTAACACTTGAAGTCTACTTGCTTTTACTTCAAATTGTAATACGAAAATGCAAATTGAATGATAATTTGCAAGGGAGTGGGCATTTTAGTTGAACACTCAAAGACAAGTTCCTTGTGGAAATGAGGCTATTGATGCAGTTTATGATTTTTCCTCTTCAAGCACTTCAAACAAATTAACTTTATTTCCTGCAGGATTTCATGTACATCCATAAATTCTAGTGAAGTCCTGTATATGTACTTTCAGAATATTTTTTTAATATTTCAAGTCAAAAAACCCCTGCAGTCTGAATTCTACCAAATACAAATCAAATAGGAGGGGATTTTGTTTGTTCAATTGGACTTTTACCTAACATTAGCAATGAGTAACTGATTTCTTTCTAGGAATTGGTCGAATTTATTTACTTTTTTTTTCCCTTTTTTTTTTTCACTTTTAGGCCCTCCAGGCAGCAAGGCAGCTGCTTTTACAGCAACAGACAAGTGGACTGAAATCTCCTAAGGGCAGTGAGAAACAGAGACCACTGCAGGTTAGTAAAGTCTCCTTGCTTTTGGGGCCTTAATCTCAGGGAAGAGTGCCGTGCTCGCTCTCATGTGAGGGATGTGTGTCACTACCTGTCCTCTAGTGCTGTGAATGTGCATATTCACGTGCTGCAGGTTACAGGCTTCTTGCTGCTGACTTCACAGAAAAAAAATCGCTATAGGATACAAAAGCCTTTTGTGGCTATAGATGCTTATAAGGTCTGAGTTCAGTAACTGTGGTACATTAATTCGTTGTAGACACGTTACAAAATTGGTATGTGATTTTTATACATACATGGTTTAAATTGTAAAAATGTGTTAAGACTAAGAGCAAAACAGTATCCAGGGGAAGAAAAAAAAGAAAAAGCTAAATAAGTGACTGTTACTATATCTAAGTGACAAACAGAGAAGTGTTCAGAAACTTACCAACACAAGTGCATGGAATTATGAAAGAGCTGCTTCTGTCATTTTAGAAAAAAACATACCTCATGAAGTTTCACATTAGGATGTTGTTGGGCTTCAAATTGTATTTGGGTAAACAAAAGTTCTGTTATTGAACAGTTATTTTAAATGCATTAGTAAAAACAAGGACAGTTTTATTCTTGAAGTATTTTATCAGTGTGGGGTTTTAATGAGGTATTATTTCATTTATTCCTAATGTAGAGTTCTATATGAAATTGCATGCTGCTGAGAAAACTTGTTCTCTCTTGTATGTAGACCAAATATGGGTGCTTAACTGCTGAATTACATTTTGTTGCAGACAATTTTATTTTGTTCAGGAAATAAAAAAAGTATAAATCCTACCATTCTCTTCCTCACATCTGTTTTTCTGGGTGAGCCTTTATTCTCTTGGGACTTCCCCTGTTTTCTGATAGAGTAGGGTATATTTTTATCTCACTCTCAGTTTTTGTCATGCATAATGGAGGACCCCAGGCACTAGAATGTATCTTTTTCTCCGCCAGAGAGATGTTGTGAAATTTGTTCACTTGTGCAATTTCTGAATGTGATTCACATTGTCTCCTGTTCTTTGTGAAACTTGGTGGAGCAATGTTGGATACGGCAAACAGTTCCACATTCTTGATCAGCTCTCTTCAAATATACTTTCAAAGTTTTATTTATTTGCTCAGAACCAAACAAGAATTTAGGAATATGACTAAAGAAAATGGAAAAAAGGAAAACATGGCATGATGGCATCCTGCCATATTCTAGTTGTAGTCCAGTCCAGACCCTCCCTGTAGTCCTGGGACCCTCTCAACTTTCCACTCTTCAACCTTGACTTTCCTTTGTATCGAATATCTTCTGCACTGAAGACACATAAGAAGAGTAGTCATAAAGGTAGAGGCTTATGAACTATGTGGGTTTCTAAAATTTTTAAAGTGGAATTAGTGACCTTGAAACGTTGAATCATGGAAATGACTGATTTAATGAACACTGTAAAAGTTCTCCTTTCTGCCAGCTCCTCATTCTGAATGATAACGTGGGCTGTACAAAGAGTGTACAAGATCCATCTAGCCCTTTGTCCTAGGGGACAAACCAGGCCAACACCAGGCAATAAGTATATGAAACAGGCAAAAATAGTGATATTTTCCCAGTATATGTTTTCCAGTGATCTTCCTTTAATCCTTCACCTTTCAAACCAGCATAGTCCAGGAGCTACTGACTTTTGTTTTCACATCCTCCACCCATTCACAAACTTTCATTTCAAGGTTAAAGAAGTCTGGGGGTGCACTGTTTGTGGTAGGCATTGGTGAAATTATAGAAAACCATGTTTGGAGACAAAAGACAGTCATGCAGAGAACTGAGATGATGATGAGATGAAGAGAGGGAGTCTTGTGCTTTCATGCTCTCTGACTGACTCTGGCCTCATGCCTTTTAAATGCTAGGGGTTGATGTTTTGAAGAAATGTGCTGTATCACTTGTTTCTCAGGAGGAGTCAGCATCTCATGAGTCATATTTGTGAGGCAGGAAGAAGAAAATAAAGCAAATAATTTTATTTTCAGAATTGTTACATGCTCCCTAAAGCCTAGATTATTGCTTATGTTTCCAACTTTTTCTTCCATTATCAGTGTGTACACAGTGCCTCTTATTGGCCTTGAACACTTCATTTGGTTCATTTTTAATGGAGAGGAAAAATGGAGTTTGCTCCCAGACTTTGGTTTATGTATCAAATACCATATAAATTCAGGTATGAGCACTAACTACATTTTAATTTTCTTCTTTAGTGAAAAGAATGTGTAAAGGTTTTGGACAGGAGTCCTTGGAGCTTTTCTATTTCTGTCTCTTACTGTCCGTTGTTCACCATGTAGCGGAAATTCACATTGTTATCATCATGTTGCCTGTTTGACCAAATACTGTAATAAAATTAAAATACTGTACAGAATTATTATTTACTTATGCCAAATTTAATTGTAACTTTAGCCAAAATCTTCTAGCAGTAGAAATTGTTAAATGTGTGTAAGGTTTATAAAATTATATTTGAGGTTGATAAGACAAAAATACTTGTGTTTGTGCTTAAGAAAACAGACTTCTCCCAATATTTTAAAATACTTTAAAATTATTGTGTATCTAATTTCCTCTATTTCAGAACAATTTCCTAATCTGACAACTGTCAATATGTTAGAATAGATTTATAAATCTAGTAAAAATGTATTAAAACTTTTAAAATTATCTCACACATCTGCAAGCAAATATGGGTATTAGGTAAGCCTTGCCATGCATGTGTTGTGCTGTGTATTTTGATGTAAACTATTCTATTGTTCCACATGCCAAAGAGGGGAAAAAACAGTATTTATTTTAGTGGTCATCTTTTTTGCGGGGAAAGTAACATATGGCGTTTTTATGTTTGCTCTGTTATTTCATAATGAGTCAAGTATTTTAGTGACTTACAGCACCTACTAGCTAATCAGCAAGTTGAAAGCTGATTGAAGAAACCTTCAAATTTGTGTCCTCAACTTTGCAAAAAGAGGGTGTTGGGTAAGTCATCATGTTCTACTGTGCTTTACTGAGGGTATGTCTTTAGGGGAACTGCTGAAATTTTCCTAGAAAAATTTGAGTGTCCTTTGTATCCTCATGAAAAACCTTCATGAACTTACCACTAGGTATGTGATCTAGTGTAAAAGTGGAATGTTGCATTGCTAAAAGTTTTTGTTTTAGTTTCTAATGCAAAAGTTACTAGTAGTTATCCTATATTTTCAGGGACAGGAAGCTTATATTTAGATTGCGAGTTAACAGAATACCTGCAAAAATTACAATTTTAGATAGACGCTTGTCTTGATCTACTATTACTTTGATTTACATTTGTCTGGGTTTCACACTGCAGATGGCATAACCATTAGCATGTCTTATGTAAAACAGAAGTAGAAAAACATCCCTTTTGACAAGCTTGAGTACCAATTGTGGTAGTGATTTTACTTTCATATATAGATATCTGAATAAGTGTATTTGAAACATGTTTATATATGCCATTCATTACACTGATGCACCAATTGAATGGATCCAATCAGTACATGCATTGATTAATGACATATTGCAAAATAGCTATGGAGGGTTTTTGATGAGAGTTGAGGATAATGTTAACCTGCATACAATGAGATAATAGCATTTACTCTTTTTCTGTGCATCCAGTAAGATATTGCAGTAGTAAGGTTAAGATTTTTGTAGTACTGTTTTTTGTTTCAGAATATTTTTCTTTTCTGTAGAATTTGTTGTAGTGGCAATCCATGGTGAAGCTTACTGATTGCTTTCAAGGATTTCTCTCCCTATCACCAAATTTTCATATGAAAATGTCACCTTGGCTCTTAGAATGTGTAGTTGATTTTCCTAGGGCAGAAAGTCACTGTCCTTACAGCCCCTGAAGAACCTGGTATCACCTACCTTGAGTTTTAAAACTGGCAGTTTTATTTTCATATTACATTTACAGTCATGAGCAAGACTTGTGGTTCTTCAAGAACTGTGAGAGCACAAGCATAACCCAAAGGTAAATGCTGTCAATTTTCTGCCATTGGTGGGTATTTGTGTGCAGCATTGCAATTATTTCCCTTCCAGGTAGGCAGTCTCTATGCTTAGACTAATCTGTCTATGATACACATACTGTTGTTGTCTGCACAGCCTGGTGATTTGCACAGTTGTAATTTTATTTGTTTGCTCTAAGAGCTATGAAAAGCCTAGTTTTTTTTCTATTCCCTGTAATGTCTCTAAAGAAGTAGTTTATTTTCATAGAGTCAGACTTTGAACTTTATGTCGATTAGAAGAAATAGATAATTACCTTCAACCCCATCGTTTAATATATCTACAGTGAATTGGTTAGTTGTTTTTTCCTCAGGCTAGGAGATTTGTTGTTTCAACATCAGTAATAATGCATTCTATAAGAGGATGGCATGTCATGAAATCATGACTCCTGGAATCAAAGGGTTAAGCTCAGTGTGTACCAAGCCTGTTGTATAAATATCATGCTGTATGGTGTGTTGAGTTGTTATGGTAAGCTTTGTTTATTTAGCATGAGCACTTCACTGAAGTGTAATAATTTCCTAAAATTTGGGAAAAGTATACACTTAAGTTTAATTACTTAATCTTTATTGCATTAGTGCATAATATCAGGAGAACCACATTTTTTTAAAGACAGTCAAAATGCAAAAATTTAGCATGAAAATTTAGCACAAAAAGATATTCATAGTCTCTTTTAGCCTACTCTCCTTGCTTTACTCTCTCCTAGTTTGGTCATCTCCCTTTGGATCTTCATATGGGTCTGAGTTTAAAATTCATTGCACATAATAAATAAGCAAACATATCATTAATATTGTAGCTTTTAGTTACTTTTTTAAACATATATAAGGAGTTGATGAGAGATAAGAAATAGGGAAAGTGGGAAAAAAGAAGCAAACCCCACTGCTTTTAAATTATATCTTCTGATTTAACGCACTTTGACTTCAACCATGCATGCTTAATGTCAGTAAAAAAATTGCCATTTTAAAAACAGCAAAGGAACTTGTTATGGTTGTAAGTTAAAGAGTTTTCTTTGCATTATGTTGAACAAAAATAGAAATTAATCTTACTGGTGTAAAACTTTTTTCATAAACTGAATGTTACATATTTCTGTTTATCTAATGCATGCTGCTAAGCATAAGAAGTTGAAGGATTTTGTACATGGTAGAAAATACTGATTTAGAAAGATGCAAATGCTTAATATGTAGTGTAAGAGTAGAGTAGTGATAAACAGTCTTTCTCCCTCTCGAGTATAATTCTAGAGGAAATGCGTGGCCTACATATAAGCAAACATTGAGGCTTGGGGTAAATTAAATTTGGAAGATAGCTGCTGGAAAATCATAAGTCCCATTTTCCCTTGTAAGTCTGTTCGGAGGAATATGCAGTTATCCTCTAAGGTGCAGAAATTTGCATCAGTGATACCCACTCTAAAGACAAGGATAACCCCAAGAGATGGAAAAAAGACAAGGAGTTATTTTTACATAAGGTGTAGGGGGAAGGGAAAGGCGAAATATCCATGTTCAAGCTTATACGGTGTAGAAAACAGGAGTTCCATTAAGGTAGAAGGATAAATACAGTAATAAAGAAAAATACCTGGACATTATTTTTTTCATTTCCAGTGGAAGTGTCAGTATTAGAAAATTGCTGGGAAGTTCTTATTTATGTAGATAGAACTTGCTCCAAAGACTTATATCCTGTCTTTGACAACCTTTTCTACTCATGAAAACCTGTATTTTGCATCATGGTTCATACTGCTGTAGACTCTTCCAATAGCAGATTTACTTTGTCACATTTTACTCATGAAAACTTCCAGTATTAAAAACATACATCTATTAAGAAAATAGCAGTAGTTAGCATGGTTTCCTTTTTAATTTAAAATATATATCCATCACCTTGAGGTGTTACCTCCTATCGTCACTTTCAGGTATATAAAATATTACAGGTAACCTTGTGTGTGATCTTTGTAACATGGAAAAATTTTAACTAGAAGTCGTCTAAGAGAAGTTATCATATAATGGATTTCTCTGTATCTATTGGAGACAAAAAAATCCACAACCAACTAACTGACACAGAGATCACATCTTTGTCCTGACAACATTTTTGCAGTATTGTAAAATATTACAACATTGTTGCAATATTATAAAATATTTTGGATTCAGAGAAAAGAAGTATTATGCAAATTCTGTTTACAGGTATTGAATGTGCAGAATACTAATTAGGATTATTATGTGATCAGGGATTTCAAGAGGCATTTTAATGTTAAACATACGTCTGTGCGGAATCTGACGTGTCAGTCTGTTAACTGTGACTATCCATGAATTGTCACCTACATCACTGGAATGTTTCCTTTCCCCCTTTCTCTCTTGTTGATTCTGGTACTTCTAGAGAACTGAGAGTAGAGGGAGAGCACACACTCCAGTTCCTCATTCAGATTCAGAAAGGCAAACCTTCAGCGAGAATGTCTAGGTCTTTTCACAGCAGCTTTTGCATGACAGACCAGCAGACTCATCTTTCCCTCATGGTAGAATCTGCAGCCTGTATGACACCAGGAAATAATGCTGTGCATGGGACTGGTTTTTATATTCTGAACTATAGGAATCTCCAAGAGTTACTGAGAAGTTTATTTGCCTTCTTGAGCAGCTGGAAAACTCTGTCCCCCTGCTGGCCCTCCCAGCGCAGCCAACACACGCGGCTGCGATTGCTCCTCTTTGGGCCGTGTGAGCAGCTCCACTGCAGAGCTGGGAGATGGGGGCTCCCCTGGGCCTCTTCTCCAGGCTCTTGCAACAGGTCGGATCAGCCTGAGTCTCTTACCAGCTGGCTCATTGCCCAGAAAAGCTCATGAAGAGCTGAGAGGGAAAGTGTGAATGGTTCCCCACTCAGTGTGTGGCTCTATTAAAGGGTCTGCTCCCAGGCAGGGCCCTAATTATGCCAGTTTAGGATCGCACCACTCAAGCAAGGCTCTCTTGATACTCTTGAATTTGAAAAACACATTAGTGTACATTGATTTAGAAATTACCAAAGCAGGAAAAGCAAGTGAACAAAATGTTCTGTGAATGCTCTAGATGGGGGTAGATATTTCAGAATTGTTTCCAGTTAATTTTTTTTTTTTTTCCCCCCTTACCCCCAGCCAAAATTTTTTTCATTTTATCAGGCAATTATAAAGCCAAGAAAATTTTTGGACAAAACCAAAGTTCTGTGACTAAACCATGAAAGTTTTTCAGTTAATAGTAGCATATGCAATTTTGCACATGAAATTTTTGTTTCTCTCCATCGCCATTCAAGGCATTCCTTGAGCTGACTTCTTCCCATACTTTTCAGATTAATTTTTGTGAATTGAATTATTTTCTTGACATTTTCTAATTGTTAGACATTATTTTGTAGTTTATGTCATAGTTATCCAGTTGCTTTACCAAGCAAACTGACTTTACTGGGGGTGTGAGGAGCCGGCTAACCAGGAATCTGAATGTATGCCAATGTATGCCAAGATCAACATAGATGTTAATTTTAGTTTGCCATCACTTGGGATGTTTACATGTAAAATAGTATTTAAAAACTGTTAAAATGATCCAAATGATCATGCAGTACACAGTGAGGCTACAGAAGAAAAGCATGTGAGTATGTGTGCTGCTGAAAAAGCAGTCACACAGTGGGGTGGAAAAGCGTATCAGCCCATTGTATTGTGGAAGGAGGTTGTCAACAATTGCCACTTTGATGTTCTAGGTCTTTTTATGCCTTCTTATGCTTCTAATATTTTTTGAGACAGACAGATGAAGGTCTTATGAAATAGAATTAATGGTGAAAAATTTACTAAACACTGCTTCAGTGCTTTACTACTTGATTATGTGAAGCTTTGAAAAGCAATTGTATAATAATAATATGTACAAAAGGAACTGTAAAGTGTTTCAGCTACATCGATATGCTTCAAGGATCTTAGCAAGAACTTGAAGTATAAATGAAGAATGAGATTTTCCCACAAGTGTTCACACTAAATCCATTTATTCAATAAATATATTTTCAGTCTAATAGGAAGGACAGCTTCCACAGTGTTGAGGAGAACCAATACAGTAATCCAACATGTGAGGAAAAAAAAGTCAACTCTGTGCTTGTAGAAGGTATTTCTAAATTGATGCAGCTGTAATTTAGTGCACAGATAGTTATGGGCTTGATGCTTAGTAATAATCAAATTGCAAATTAAGGTAAAATATTTCCTAATAGAAGATTTAGTGTGAAATAATAGGCAAAACAGTGTATGTTTCTGTTTTAAGAACAGAGTAGGATACAATGAAAGGCCTCGCTTTGAGAGCATAGTATCTGAAGCGGAATTAATAATTCAAATTCAGAGGCAAATTATGATGGATGGTAGTGTATACAGGACAATATCTCGTGATTAGAAATGGTTGAACCCATACTCTGGGTAAGAAAGAAAAAATGCCAAACTCCAAGCCTTCCATAGCAACAGGGCGCATGTATTTCACCCATGCAAAATAAGAGGACTGGTCTGTCGTACAAGATTGATAAATTTCAAAAATTTAACTTAGAAAGTAAATTCTAATAAATATTAGAAAATGCAGCAAAAAATATGGTTATGTGCTTAAGAACTTAGAAATTTTTATTTTCCTTAGTCCTATGTCCATCACCTAAATGAAAAAGGAAAAAAGAAGATCAGTGTTCTGGTCACTGTATGACCACGAATGACCAGAGATGTAACATAGGTGAGAGAAATAAAACTTTATCTTAAATTTAAAATGTGTTTCCAATTTAAATAGGGAGATATTAATTCCACTTTTTAAAGAGAACTTTGTGATATGATCTGGAATAATGGAGATACGCAATCCACGTAATTTCTGGTGCATTATTAGTATATTAGAAATGTACTGTGTATAGGTTCTGCTGAAAGACTCAGCGTTCTAGTACCGATGCCCTGAATATCTGTGGAGTGAAGGTGTCTCACTCTTTTGACTATGTTGTAGCTTGGCATGGTTGCTATAAACCTACAGTGAGATTGTGTAAATTCTGGATATGTTTTTGTGGTATAAAAAGTCCAAGAAAGTTTCCTCCAGAGTAGGTGAATACAGGCTGAAACGTTTGGATTGCTCTGTGCAACTTGGGTCAAAAAGCGAATTTTAGGAATGAAGAAATATCTTTCATATTTCTTTAATAGAGTTTTAAATATGGTAACATGCAACTAAGGTAAACATGAATGAACTGTGGAAAAGAGAACTTTTCACTATGCAGAGAAAAGGGTTCTGGAACACCGTTCTAGTAGAAGTAATGGAATCAATGGCCATAACCCATATATTTTGCCTGCTTGAAGTTACAGCTTGACCACCTAGGAAAGGATTTACATGATGTGAATTAGAGTAATAAAACAAAAAGTAAAACTCAGAAAGTCTCTTCTAGTCCTGTAGTGTTGTAGAATTTTTTGTTGTTGCTGTTTTCTTAATAAAGGTAAAGATTCATTGAAGCTATTCTAAAGGGATTTTAATGCCTTCTTAAAATTACAGGATTTACATGAAACACCCTAAAGAAAATGAGAGTTCATTATTTTTTCAGAACTCATTTTTATTTTCTGCATATTTAGGTCCCATTTTGTGAATAGAAAATACTGAAGACTAGATAGTAACTGGCATTTAGGGAAATATAGGTAACATCCTAAATTCTCAACATTTCATCAATTTAAATTCAATGGTCAATGTAAGACCATTTTGGATGTTTTAATCCTCACTTGTTAGATTACAACAAAGCATTTCTGTGAGCATAATCTAAGTTGCTGTAGCTTTCACATAATTTAATATAGTCTGGACTTTTTCAGGCTGTTAGATACAAAAATGTTGACTTCATAATTATCAGTAAAACTTGTAAGAAATGCCACCAAATTAATAAATAGGGGCATTTTTAATAGGAAGGCATTCATTCTAGAAGTAACTTGCTTTTCATGGCAGTAAATACACTGAAACAAGAGTCAGAATTTATTAAAAAAATGCAGCCAACTTGTAAAATTTTTTTTTCAAAAATACTCACTTTCAGAATGTTTTAGAACATTTATATTATTGAGGTGATTGTCTCATAGTGCCTGAAAATAAAGTGAATTAGTCTAACAGCCCACTTATGATGTCATTATTATTGCAACCATTTAAGGGTCTGGCATATACTATGAGCCAGTAAGTCTCAGAGTCAAGATTAAGAGAGGGGGCTCTTTTCCACATTAAGAAAAGTCATGCTAATTTAACATCCTGAAAAATAGTTTAGTCTAGAAATATTTTAAATTTTTTTCTGGGTGGGGAATACTTGGTTAGAGTTCTTTGAGTGAGTATTCAATCGTTGTAATTGGGCTTGGGGGGTACAGTTTGTACTGTAATACTCCAGCCATACCTCTAGAAACAAATAATTATGACTTTGTGTATTATTTTTTAGAATATCTGTAGTTAGGAAACATAAGTGCAGTTGTATCAGCCTTAATAACTTTAATAATAGTGTCCTAAAAATGCATCCAGAGATAATACTGTATCAGCAGCTGTTAAGACTTATTTCCTAACCCTCTGGGGTTTTGGAAACATTGCCAAGATAAATTCAAATAGTAAAACCTGCCAATTGATTATAGGGCTTGGGCTGTTAAGATAAAATATTTATCTAATTTTGTTTGATTTACTGGATATTTTTGGTTTTTTGACTTTAAGTACAGTAAGTTACGAAAAGTGCTTTTAGAAGGGTTTGAATACAGTAGTGGCATCATCTTTAAAATAAGTTCCAGTGTAATGAAAACCCACAAAATTATTTGATAATACTTTTATTATGTTTGGAATAATTTAACTTTTTAAAGTGAAAACTCTAGGTAATTTTAGTGATAGCAGAATTGGACCCCTTCTTGTAGTTAAGGTGAGCTCTAATGTATCAGAGATGCTTTTGGGCTACGATTTACACAAAAATTGGTTCTCAATTAAATCTCCATAAATGGTAAAGATTTTAGGAGGAACTCATAAGCAGAATCCTATTTCGGAGAAGAATCCTTGTTATTTAAGTCACTTTTTCCCCCTGGGAAACTGTTGACAGAAATTCTAAAAAATATTTCGAAAACTTTTGTTTTACCCTGCAGATCATTTTATATTTTCCATACCTTTTCCTTGGTGATTACACATCATTAGCACAGAGCCTTTAGAATGGTGCCACAAAAATGGTGAATGCATTGTTCTTCCTCTTTTCATTCTGGGACATTTATTGTTGTGACTTTCATTTCATTCCATATAAATTTCTTTAGTTTAATTATTAATTATTAATTTTAAATGTGTTTTACACAAGAAGGGTATCTTTTTAGTATCATAATTAGTGTGCTTTCTCTCTTAGAGAAAAAACAGTGAGAAACTCTTTTTTTTGATAAATACTGGTCTAGACACTTGGCTAGACTTGCAGTCCGCAATCAAAAATCCACTGGTTTTAAACTTAAAATGCATTAGATTTCATCCTCAGTATTGATCTCATTGTTAGGAAGAAACTTATGGGTTTTTTTCTTACTGTTGTAGTTCTGAAAACTTTGCGTTAGAGATTTCAGTCTACTTGTATTATTAACTGTACAAAATTTTAATGGGAATCAGATATCCAGAGAGTGTGCAGTGCATTTGGGCACTGCTAACAGAGTGCAAGGAGGGAAAATGAGCTGCAGAGACCCACAGAGACATGCATCATTGACGTACCTGTTCAAGTGGGACTGAACAGCAGGCAGCTAGTTTATACTTGTACATCTCTGACTGTATTTCATGCCCAACTGTGTGAGCACAAGGAATAGCTATATATTATTCACACTTTTAAGGGAATACCAAAATCCATTGGATCAAGTTTTGAATATTCCTGAGTATAGGAGAAGGAGATATGATCCATACAGAGCCGAAGAAATCTCTGCTCCTTTATCATTCCTCCAGGTCTTGTAGTTCTTCTGAGGGTCCGCAGAATCTAACTGTTCTCTTGCAATTTGTGAAGTAAAAATATGAAATTAAGCTGAAAGGATGATGCAGGTTTTCAAGCATCATATGTCCAAGCTCCGGAACACATCTTTATATTCGTATGTCACTGTTCTTGTTGTCTTTGGGCACTGAGCATTGACCACTGTCTAAGGCAGCACATTAGGCTAAATTATAATTTGGTCTAATTCGGTTTGCCATTTTTCTGTATTTTCAAGTGATACCCAGAAGCCAACATATTGTTCTTCTGATGACTTGCTTTAGACCATTCAAGTAAACTTTACTTCCCTCCAAGAAGAGTCTAGTTCCACCAGCAAACTTCACATTTCACAAATTATAGTCCATTGGGCTTCTCACTACTGCTTTTAGTCATGCTTTGAAGACTGAAACCCCTAAAAATATGTAACCTTTTCCAGTTCACCCTCTTAAGGAACAGTTCTCGTTGTGACACAATGCTGACATCAGGATGATGCAGTATGCATTTTACTAGCCGTAATTACTTTGCATGATGGTGAAAAGATTGGATTAATATGATTTAGCTCAAGGAAAATAGTTGGGCCCTCAAATGATTTCAAGCTACGTAACCACTTTCTAACACCAGTGATCAAAAAGGGGCCTTCAAAAAGAGAAAAGTAGTACCTCAGTTCCATTGGAAGCAGCCCATGAGTTTGTATCAATGTTACAACTTTGACCATATAGGCAGTGAAGCCCAGACCTTTAGATTCCTGGTTCTACATACAGGACTTCAGTGCCTCTCCCACTGTAAGGAAAAAGGATCTTCCAAATTTTATGTCTTCAGTTCCCATTCAAATAACAGTCAATAAAAAGGAGAGAAAGGGTGTCTGCATTCTGTAGAAGTGAGGGGAGCATTAAAAAAAGCCTCCACAACACAATTCTTAAAGTATGTTCCATTCTTTTGATGAGTCAGTCTCTGATCTACCATTAAGTTTCTAAAAACAACCATGAAACAGAGTATCAAGCTAAGTTATAGACATAATTTTAATGTTATTGTGGGCTGTACCACATGTAATCTTATATAAAATGCTGATATGGAAATAGGTAAAATGAAATTATATTATTGACTGTCCTGTTCTGAAATAAGCTAAATTTCAATTTTGTAGAAAGTTAAGTAAGTACTAAAAGAACATGACAAAGAATAACTTAGTGGCAGAACACAGACTTAGCTTGAGAGAATACTTACTTCAATATGCAATTGAGGCTTTTTTGTTGTATTTCATATATTTTGTGTGATATTTTGTGTGTTTCTGGGTGTACTGTTTTCCTAATTAAAATATGAGATATACATTTAAAAGTTAATTGTTCAGTGTAAATCTTCTGTACGTTTGGTCTCACTCAGCAATTCTATCCACTCTGATGTTCTTCTGGCTCTGACAAAAACAGCAATGAAATTGTACTAGGAAGTGGTGGTAATTAAAAACATTTTTGGGTTTCTTTTTCCTAAGACCAATGTCTATGTTTCTACTCTCTGAGAGAACCAAGAGAGGAAAAAGTACTTGATATGGCTATGATAAAATGGCTCACCTTAAGCGTAAGACGTATATGAAAGATTAGGGTATGATCTTACTCCTAGGAGGCAATTTATGATTTACATCTCTTACATTGAGGCTAATTTTAGAAAAAAGATTGTGCTAGTTTTTCTGCTGATCAACTCTCCCTAGTGTAGTCATCCATCCCACGCTTCCTTTGATAAGAATGTTTATCATTGGGAAAAAATATGAAGGGAGCTGAAGACCTCATCAGGAAGACTGCCTGCTTTTATACCTCTCATACTAAAGTGTGTACCAAACTTCACAGTGATTGCTTTTGAGAGTTTTCTGAGTTTTAAAATGGCAGTACAGCTTTGCATTTGAAATGAGGATGTATGAGCAAATTTATATAGGTATCATGTTGCATCATTTGATGTACATATCAGGTTTTTTAATCTAACTTTAACAGTTTTGCAATATGTTGGGCATGTTATCCAGCTTCTACATGTTATTATATTCATAGAATTATTTTAAAATGCATTTGATGAGATTTTTTACTTTATTATTCATTCTGTAGGAGAATCTGATTTCTAATAATGTTTAACATCAGTAGGTGCTTTTCTTCCCAAACCAGAAAATATGGATGTACAGACCTTGGTTTAATGTGCACAAACTGTTTAACTTTGTTCTTTCTTATTTTCTTTTGTAAATTATTGTGTGATTGTATTATACGGTGTCCTGAGATATAAGTATTAGTTGACACATCTATCTGGTTGGGTAGGACTACAGCAAACAGTGAGTGCTTGCATTTTCTTCTGCTACATCAGCGCTGAGAGCTTCTCGGTCATTTGACTCAGCTTCGGGGATGTTTCTTCGTGTGCTTTAAACCATGCTTAGCATAGGCTGATGCAGTATCTCATCCAGTGAACCTATAAAATAATGGTAAAATATGGAATTTGTTCTACTTCTTTCTAGCCTAGAGAGGCTAAATATTTAGTGTAAGAAAGGAATAGGAAGAAATCTCTCAGTCCAGAGTCCTGCTGTCACCTAGGATGTACCGGACATCTGTATCAAAATAAATGATTCCCGGGAGTTTTGCAGCATGGCCTCTGCTTCACATTGTAGAATTTCTCTCTTTTATAGAATATTTTTTCCTTTTTATTTGTTTTACAGCAAAGTGAGTTTGCTATTCAATTAAATATTCATGTTTTTAGTGCTGAAAATTCTCAAAATAATTTGGTTAATTCTTTGCCTATTTTCATTTCTGATGATAGCTTACAGTGGTCCTACATGTTGTCCAGACTGGTTGTCATTTGTTTCTACTGCAGTTCCTGATTTTGCTAACAGTTTAGATCCCCACATGTTTTTGCTGTTAGGCTAGACCTGGAAAAGCATTGTCAACTCTCATTGATATGACAGCTTCAGGCAGATGCCATGCTCTTTTTCACTGAAAGTATCATCATAACATACAATGTTATCTCTATTACAATATATCTTGAATATAAAAAATTTTTCACTTTTTGATAGCCACCAGAGGAGCTAGGTTTCTATGTTATAAAACTCTTGTGACTGGGTGATGTTTCAGTATCAGAATGGCTGAGATTTTTCAAACTTCGCCCTCCAGTTTATATTTATTTTGGTGTTGAGGATTGTAGATGTGCCACAGTATTTAATGATGGATCCCAGGCCAAAAGGATATCCAATTCTAAATACTTGTTCTGAAACACAGAAGAATCTCATCTGCTTTTAATAAAACCGTCAGTTTAGAGGTTGTAGACAACACCCAATCATTAGCAACACAGGCCCTGTAATGGGTTATTTTTCCTGAGGAAGCTGTGGAAAGAAGAACATGGGTTGTATGTCTGTGCTGCTGATTATTCGCTGAAAAAGAATTTAGGATTAGTATTAATATTTAGCATTTTGCATTTGGCATTATCCTTCATGTTCATTGCTGTATCAGGCATGTGTGATGTATTCAGTTATTTCCCACATGTTCTGCCTTTCCCTCATCTTTCTTTCAGTTTGAATGAGTTTAACATTACAGAATGGGGCCTAATGACAGTCAGAATTCATAGGGATAGAGTCAATGTCTTAAATTACTCAATTATTTCTTGTTTGTATATCAAAACGGAGCAGCATACATGTAGAAAGAATGTATCGTTAGTGTGAGCTGTCATTTTGAATTATCAGTCGACTGTGTTTTTGTTGTTCCTTTTATGCTGCTGGTACAAAACACAGAGTTTTCTAAATAATGGAAAGCACTGATTTTGAAAGAAAGTGAAGTGGTAACCATTCAGTTTTACCTTGCTAAGAGCACAAGGATTTCATTGGTACACTTTTATTGTACTGGGTGGTGACTGCACACGTTTTTAATGTACTTCACAGGAGGTGTATCTAGTACAAGAAACTGTAAAATGTTGAGTATCTATGTGCTGTTCATCTAGTCATTGAAATTAAATGTTCATTGTTATAGGAAAGAGTAAAAAGAACAAACCAAACCAAAACAAAAAGCAGTTTATCCTCTATATGTTATCGCTGATGAATGTAAATTGTCCAACCATAAATCTTACTTCTATGGGTTCATATAAATTCAAAACAAACATGGAAACAGAGGAAAAAAAAAACTTGATGAGAAGGGTTGGTGTGTTTATGTGACTCAATGGCATATTCAGATTATCTGGTGTGATTTGTTCTGCAGCTGCTTCAAATTAAGAACAGGTGTAGATGGGAGACTATGCAAATATTCATATTAATGTAATTGTCAAATTGGTGTGTTTATCACTGTGCCTTTAAAGAGTAGACCATACTCTTATTTTACATGTAAATGAGCTTTATTCTTGAGAGCTACTATTGGGTAATGAGCTTGTAAGGGAGAAATTTCCAGCATATGGTGAAACATTTCTAAAATCTGGCACTTTCTTCTGTAGCAATTTATTTTATATATATTGTATAAACATATTGTAATCTGCTTTGTCTTCTTTAGAAAAATATATTTACGGTACAGTTTTTAAATCTAACTCAAAGAACTAATGAACTAATTTTTTTTTTTTTTTTTTTTTTTTTTACTTTGCATAACCCTTTAATAGAACAACTTTTTATCTCCTTCAACCATTTACTGTGTATTTACAAACCTTCAGAGACTTTATGCCTCATTCACTTTAAATCTTTAAGAAGTATACATTGGAGAGAAAAAGTGTTTAAAAAGGATTTTATTTTGCAAGACCAACTCTATTTAAACAATCATAAACTGGGTCTCTGAGTTAAATATATATTTTTAAACATTATTTACCTCTCATGTTGCTAGTATGCATAGATGTATAAATGATCAGCTGAGTTTTGTGGGTTTTTTACATCAGAGAGATTTGGCGTAAAAGAATGTCCAAAATTAAGAAATTATGGGAACATTTGATTTTCTTGTAGTATGGACCTAGTTAACAAAAGTTACCCACTATAAAAATATAAAAGCACTATGATTTTATGTGTTGGTGCATTTTCTTCCTTATATCTTTTGCACATATGTTGATTAATAATAATTTATATTCTGTTAAAAGAAAACACTAGGTACATGAGTTTTGTATATGTCTGCATGTACAAGGTCATTTTTTATATGCTGTCAGTGAGGTAGCTCGCATATTTGAAGCTGAGGTTTATGCACTGTGTGGAAGTCTGGGCCAAACAGCTGAGAAAATCTGTGCTTCTCAGGGAGCAGAGTCCGAGGGCACTGGCTGCCAACAGCTGACTATTGGGCAAATGACTAGAACAAGGTCTTCCTGCTTTTCTGCTTCCTATGGCTGTGGCTCAGGTGGGGTTTCCTATTTATTTTCAAGAACAAAAAGAAAATTCAGTTTTGATTTGTGTGTATTTTTCAGCAAAAAAGCAAAAACTATAGTTATTGAGTTCAGTGTAGCACCCAATGGCATCAAATTTCTTACTATTTCATATTATCCAAGCTCAACCGGTCACTTATGAGAACAACCTAAAAGGTATTTGTAAGCGCTTTAAAGAAACAATTTTTAATTCATGAGAGGTATTTTTTCTCTAAAGCATCCCTCAAGAAGGAGAGCGATTTTCTGTTTAAGATGTGTCTTCATCCTTTAGCAAATTATTTAAAATGGCGTTAATTTCTGTAGTGCTTAACCGGTAACTGCTTCACAGCCTGCTAGCTACCTATGAAATCTTTCATTCAGTTGTTAGAACATTCTTAATGGAATATGAACTATTTAAGAAAGAAAAGATTTGCAGGAACTTCATTATGTTCTCTGAAGATGGTAAAGCTTTTCTTTAAGGTTAGCTTGACTGTATCACTTTATGGTACAACTGTCAACCAGATAAAACAGCAACTTCCTTTTCTAATTGGTTTGAATAATATGCATCATTTCAGTAGGATTTTATTGGGGGATTAATTATCTTCACATTTAGAAAAGTTTTTACTTCCACTTGACTGCTGGTTGTTGATGTTTGCATGCAGAATTGTCATTCATGGTATAAAATATAGGTACCTTCCAGTATCAGTTAGAACTTACCATAGTTATGCTTCTGTCTCAGAAATAAAGATAGAACTTGGACATTGTATTGGAGAACTGTGGTTTTGGAGAACTGTGATTCTGTCACCCTTACAGAGGCTGTTTTAAAACAGTAGGAACCTGGCCCAGGCCATGGTAGCTCTATTAAAGTTCTCACAGGTTTCTATGGGAAGTCTTTTGAGGTTAGGGGAAAAAAGCCTGAAAACATGAGCAAAAAATAACAAATAAAAAAGCAAAAAGTGCCTTCCAGTGACACTCATCACTAATATCTTTTTAAGACTTCTTATACTGTGTAATTGACACTTTCAGTTTGGTTGTTTTTGGGGTTTTTTTTTGTTTTTCTTAATGATTGTGGACTAATAATTACTTTTACATTGCTTTGTTAACTGTATGGCTCTTCTGACCACAAGCTTCAGGAAATAATAAAGGGATTTTAACAGATGAGGTTTTAGTAATTCTTTTCAAGTTTTTTGTGGAATAAGAGATTGTATCTGCTCCAATGCATTGGTCTTCTTCCACAAGATATTCCTGAAGTGGATAGATTACAGCCATATGCATGCCTTTGCACTCTAATTTTGTTGCCTAACTTTCTGTAAGCAAGCCTGGATAGCCACCCTTACTTCTTGTATTATTTGATGAGCTAATCTAATTATCAAAATAGAGCAGGCAGAATACCTGCATATCGGTGTCCCTGTTCCTCTCTATGAGGCAGCTGTGAACTTGACATTAAATATCTTGATTTCAAGTAAAGGGGGTTTTTTACCTTTAAGTATTATTCTTAAAAGAACCCAACCAACATCTACTTTAGTAGTCTTTATTATATTTAATATATACACATTTAAGGCAGCATTGTTATGTGGAATATAAAAAATTTCCTGGACCACACAGAAAATCATATAAGTAGGACTGGATCTGAGCATATTTGCGTCCCATTTATTTAACTGTAGTTGCCTAAGTCAGGACCATTGCTGTTCACCTGTACAAGCCATGGTGTTTGTTCTCTCTTGGAGCGAAATTTTGGGTTCAGGAGGGGGTGACATTTTGTTTTTTGAGATTGACATTGCTGAAAGACGGCATAAATTGAGGTGCACAGATACTGGTAGTGGCCTCAACATCTATATTACCATTTAATTAGTCGTGCTCACATGTACAGAATTAAATCAGTCACTGACTTGGAATCAGGATGAGTCTGATGCCCACTCTTACAACCAATAGATAACTACTAAACAGATTCTCTGATGTTGTCAAGAATCACCTAGCAAGAGAGACATTAGTAACACTTTTTATTACTCTTGCACTTTTCTTGTAGCATATGATAGCTGTGGTCCTTGGTGAAAACCTATCAGTTGTAGTAATGCCTTAGGAAATGTGAAACGGGCATTTCATGGACCTTTGTGTAGCATGGTTTCATTGACTAGGGAGCTAGACCCCACCCCATTGACCTAACAATCCTAAAGGGGAAATGAGTTTTGAAAACCAGAAAAATGAACTGTAGGCGTATATAATTGCTTAAAATTAAAACAAAATATGTAAAGTCAGTTAACATATACTTTTTATTGATAATTCATTATGCCTTATGGTAGTCTGCTGATTATAAGGTGTGCAGCATGCATTCATATCTATAAATACATCTGAACAGATTTTATTTCTTTCTGGAATGAGAACATGAGTGTCATCACTTTCTTTAGTGTTTATTTTCTTTAGCAATTCAGAAAATAAAATGAATTTTGGTTGTGTGTGAGATGCTATTTTCATTCAGTTCAAGATTTTCCTGTGCCTATATTCAGTTAAGATCTCCAATTTCTGTCATATTAAAGGATCACTATCTTGTAATCCTTTTATCTTCCTTGCATTGCTACTCTTTTTCAGTAAAGGAGAAAAAAATACTGAGAAAAAAAAAGAGCAATCTATCGCTGCCAAAACTCAGGCCACTGTCCCTCCATGCATAAGTCAATAAAATAGCTTCTGTAGCAAAACTCTGATTGTCCATCTTCTCTTTGCTCAACAGTTGAAGTTTTAAAGCAAAAAATCTGAAAATGCTATTACTAATTAATGTGCTATGCGACTTCATCTACAGCTCACTGGCTAAGCTGAACCATCGTTACATTGTAAAGAATATGCACTTCCAAATTGTACACAGAATCACAGATTTGTTCTTTAAAATGTACTTGCTCTTGAGTAAGCATGTTCCCTTATTCCTTTTCTTTCTCCCATTCAGAAGTCTAATTTTAGGGCCAGACTTTCAGTTATGTGCAGTACCCAGAACTCCATCAACATCACTGTAAGCTGCAGCTTCTCAACACCTCTACAAATGAAACTGAGACGTGTTTAGGAAAATTAATGGCTACAAATTAGGCTAAAAAAAGGATATTTTTCTTCATAGACTTCATCAGATGTTTTTCATGTTTATCAGACATTGTTTATCTTTTTCTAGATCAATCAGATGATAGGGGTTTTTTTAATTTGTATTGTATACTATGAATTAAGTAACAATTTTTGAGTAGGCTGGTGGATATTTTGCCAAATTGTTCTAAAATTGTGTGGGGTGTTTTGATTTTAACTGAGGTTACAGCTGCAGAGCTGTAAAGCAGTCAGTTTTCCTTATTATGACTAGTTCTACAACTTGTACTGTTTTAAATTGCCTGCAATTAGCATATTTCAACCTTATTTTTAGGTTTAAATTGCAGTGTGAGAGTGTACTCTCCTCTTAGCTAATTAGTGCTATCAAGGAACAGTAGGTTACCTCATTAGTACCATGTGCATTTAATTAAAGAAGAGAAAATTGGAGTTAACCTCATAGTTAATATTTTCACAGAGTGCTACAATGCCAACACCTTCAATTGGAGTCACACCCCTGTGTATCTAATTATTCACTGGTGCCATATAAGGTTAGCAAGGATACCACCACGCTGTTGACAAAATACTTTAGATGGAAATCTGTTTGCTGGTTTCGGATATGAAATTCTAGTTAGAGTAGATTGAGTAGATTCTCTTCATCTAAGTACATTGGGGTCACAAAATTTTTTCATCATCTTCCTATCCTCCCTGTTTTGTTCGCACCAAACCTAGGAGAGGCCCAGGGTGCATGAGGCAGTTAATCTCGAGCAAGTGGTCTCTGATCCTCATCCATAGCTTACAGGTGTCATTGCAATCTGGATATAACCATTTTATTTTGGCTACAGATATTGCATAAACCAGTACAGTTTTATTGTACTCATGGAAAATAATACACAAATGGGACCAGAACACAGGCACCTGCCCTTCATAAATGTGCTCAGAATTTCTTGTGGCTTGCTTTGCTTTAGAATTTTCTTTTCCACCATGCTTCTTCACATACTTCTAAAAGGGCGTGATCCATCATGGAGATAAGAGCCTTCGGCTCCTTTAGGTTTCAGTGAAGTTGAAGGTGATTATTGTGTCTACTCTAGGCATTGCAATTTGTATCTGTTTACCTACAGAACATAATTTTTCGGATGTATAGCATAAATTGTATTTAAAAGAAGAAAAAAAAAAAGGAAACCAAAAGGAAACCATGGATTTGTGATACTTGTGGTTGAGCCTACAGTTTCCAGTCAGTAGTTACATGAAGTAAATCTGAGTTCTGTGTTTCAGTTTTGTATTGGCAAGCTGTGCTGAATGTCCAGAACTTGAATCTCTTACAACATCCATGTAGTGCTGATTTAACAAGCTCTTGAGATATACATAATTTTTAATATATGAATATTCCCATTACTGGTGTACAAAAATAGTTACATATGTCCTGGAATGTTTTAACAATTAAAGATTATCACCTTTCTCATTTTGCTTGTCTAAAATGGAAGAGCTCAGCACTCACAGAGCCACACACTCACCAACTGTATTTATCTTCTGAATTTTGTTGTCCAATGCTGCTAATATGACAAATAATTTTGAGCAAGTCATTCTGTGATTCAGTTTTCCCATCTGTGAAATGGAAATGCCAGTACTTCATGCATGAAGATGATTTAAGGGCAAATAATTGTTTTTTGCACGATACTCAAGTACAAAATCACCTTGTACAAAAGTATATCAGTGCCAAATCAACTTCACATGAAGTGCATTTAATTATTGTATCGGTGGGATTATAACTGAATCCTTGAAGGAGGGGTTTTTCAGAAGTCTTCATACTAAATCAGGTACTTTCTTCTCTGTTCTTTCAGATTATTTATCTCAAGTGGTTATATTGGCACATGGGTGCTTTAAATAGTCACTTTACAAGCTTACTTAAAACCAACCACTTTGACATTTAGCACTGCTGTTCAAATGAATATAAGAGCTGACCTTTTTAAATTTGGGGGGGTTTTTTATTATTTTATAGTGAAGTAGAAAAGAGGCTCTTCAAACATTGTTACTTTCCCATACTAGCTTTCCAAACTGATGATCCTTCAGGATCTATAGTAAGTTGAAAGGAATCCAGTGACAGGGTGTAACTCTAAAGTTGGTCGGTTTGACAATTGGATGAAGTTTCCATGTGAAAATAGATGAACTCAGTATTTGCTTAGCTAACTTGTGTTTTATATAGTGCTGCTAGAAAAATGTGGAATTATATGGTAGATCCATTTATCTTTCTTTTTCCTGTCTAAATATATATGTATTTTTTAAAAAATGATATGCTCTTTAACTGTCAAGGTGCATTTGAAAATGCAGAAATTAAACAACTCTGTTTGCTAGGTCCTGTAAGGGAGAGTTCAGATTACAACAGCAACAACAACAAATTAGAAATAAAAGAATAGTGAGTTTTCAGTCCTCCATTTGTGTTTCAAGAAAACTATGTGAAAACATGCCATCAATGTAAGTCCTTAGCCTGACTTCAACACCTATTTCTGTGTAATGCGATGTGAAATACAGACTAGTTTCATTTGTATTGGTGAGAAACTGCAACTCAAATTACTGCCCTTGATGGTATCATTGTCATCTCTTTCAAAGATCTCGTTCAGCTCTATCAAGAATAACCAGGTAATAAAGACAAGGTCTACATGGTGAATAAGCAATGACTTGTGTGTGGTTTTGGTTTAGAGCTTCAGAGTCTCAGCGTCTCTAGTAGCTGGACCTTCTTATAAACATCCACACAAATGTGTGAAGCACAGATCAAACTTGGAATTAAATTTTATATACTCATTTCCAAAACCTGCATGAAAAAACACCTAAAGCAGAACTTTTATCTGGACAGCTTGTCAGAGAATCCAAGTCATTACTTGCAGCATGGACAGCTATGAGTTTGGCATTCCCCATCTGTAAAAATACTTGGTAGAGTAAGGACTTTTATGGGTAAATCCTTAAGTGATAGAAAGGTACTTTTAAAACCAAATTTTCTACATCTATGCATCAATTTCATTTTATAATGTTGCTATTAATTAAAAATAGTTGCTACGTTCTATAAGTTTTTGCCTAGAATCGTAATCCTTTCATCTTTTCAGTGCTCACTAATGAACTTAATAAGGTCACAGGTTGGTTTGGGTTTGGGGATTTTTTGGTTTGGTTTGGTTTTAATTCCTGTAGCTTCTTTTCATCAAATTTATTTTTTGGTCATGTGGTTTTTCCAGGGAATGTATGATTTATTTTACTGGACTTAGTCACTTTGGCACAGTTTGAACTGACAAAATATAAAGTAAACAAATTGTGTTCTGAGGAAAATGACTGATAAGCGGGGAGAAATATTTATAAATCAGTCAGTGTTCTTTATTGGTGTATTCAAAAGATGAGAAAGAAGTATTCCAAGATAAAAACAACATGAGCTCTGTGTTTATATAAAATATCCTACATTTTATGGCAGCTTGGGTGAGGAAAGTACATACAGTACAACTGTAAAATTGTCACTTCTTGTTTTGTTCTGTTTCCCTGTGTAACTGCAGAGATACAAATGTCTCTACCTCTTGAATTTTCTTTGCTGTATTAAGTTTCTTAAAAGGAAATTTATTTTTTTTAAATCACTCTCCACCTCTACAAAATTTAATTTACAATTGCATAAAGGAAATTACTGTAGTTTAGGCAGTCAAGCATTTCAACAGATCCCTAGAAATGTACAAAGAAAAGAACGATTATCAGTCTTGAATTGTGGATTAAGAGGATCATGCTACACAGAGTACTGTCTAAAAGTAGCAATTTAATAGAAAATGTGGATGGTCATGTGAAGAATGTCTCTGAGGTTAAAGATAGCATTTAAAACATGGAGGTTTTTTTTTCTTATTATTATTATTTGGTAGAAGGTTTGCCTGGAGATGCTTGTCTTGTGAATATTTTTATATAACATTACAAGCATCTTCACTAGGAGTCTTAGAGACATTTTTTACATGTTCTGGTTTTGGCTTTTTGAAAAGTTTTGGTTTTGTTATTGCTTTGTAAAAGGGGAAATTCCATTTAAAAAGGAGAATTCTGATTGTGGACTGCAGAAAATGTATTAAAAATGTACACGAACTCCCTTCAATGTCTGTGTTATGAAGTACAAATAAGCTGTAATTCAGGGAGTACCGCTTCCATGTATATAAAGGGAAGTTTTTAAAAATCACAAGTTAAGTGAGGTTTCTGAGGTTCTAGAGCCTCATACACAGCTCCTCGTGCCTTTTTCCCCCATAAACTGGCACTGTTCTTTGAGTCTTGTAGAAGAGAGAGTGTCTTCTTTGAATTCTGCAACAGGAAGAGAGATACTTAAAAAAACTTCATATGTATGTTCTTGTCCTGTATACTTGGGTAATACTTTTGCAGAAGATCCTTAAGCAAACAATTTAGTGGACGAAATCAGCACAGATTTTCTCTAATTCTGTCTTTTTAAGCCCAGGGACGACCTAGTCCATTATTTCAAATGTCACCTCTGTGTTAGCTCACAATATATCCCAGGTAAGGAATATCACACTGTGCAGAAGTTTTTTTCAGGATTTTGTTCTGTGTCAGTACATTATTTGAGAATGGTTTCCCTGAACAGCCAGCTCAGGCATAGACTGCAACAACAAAAAATTCAATGGAGTGCTTTTCCAGAGGCGTTCTCCCTCCTGCTGCAAATAAAATCATCACTTGATGGCAAAGTGGTTTCTTTTCTCTCAAATGCACTTTATTGTCAGCAATGTAATTTATATCAAGCAAGCACTGAGTTTTATCCATTTATAGCATCTGAAGATTATTTTTGTATTCAGTATGAACATTTTTTTCATGTTTTGGTCTTTCGTATACAGCTACATTACTTTGATTATTAGAACCTTACCTAAAAATATCTTTTGCTGAATTACAGCTAGGTTTACTAATTACTTAATAAATTTTTTCTTCTTTTCCAAGTGTATCTATAACTGAATATCTGGTACATTAGTTTGGGTTTTTTCCCTTCTTTTTAATTGTTTTGGAAACCAACAAATTTATTAATAGAAGCTGATTAAGGGGGAATATTTAGTATGTTATTGATAGGAGATCTCTATAGAATACCTGAAGAATATATGGAATTCTATATTCCATATAGAATACCTGAAGGGAGTTATTTGAAGACAATCTGCTGCCTTTTTTCATCTAAATTAATTTTTTTTCTTCAACTTACAATATCAGCTGTAAACAGCAATCCACATCTACGCTTGTAAGCCTCTCTGTCTGTCTACATCCTGTGGGATACAACCACACCTTAGTGTTGTCAATCACATAATGTGAATTAATAAAACACAAATACTGTCCAATATATTGTGAAAAGAGCAAATGGAACTTGGCTATTCTAAAGTTTAAAATATTCATAAGTTTAATATTTCTAAACAAAAAGAAGAAATTTCAGTTTAATGATGGTTTTAATGAATATTACGTTTCATCTGCTGTTAATTTCCATAGCTTTTCTGGATGAAACTCAATCATTTTATTTTGCTTTCTTTCAATATAAATCAGTTGCTTATATGTAGTTTAAATGTAATAATGTGTACCCTTTGCTCAGTTAATATTCAGTTTTGTGTTGACTTAAAAACATTGCTGAATAGGCTGACAGCTAAGACAGTACACAGAGAAGAATGTTTTGAGCCACATACCTCTTGTGAGCTTTGATGGGAGTTTACCTGCTCTATCTCCATTTATTGCTTGGAAAGGGTTCCCTATAGAGTTAAGAAAGCAAGGTGATTTTAGAAAAATGTAGGTTGGAAACAATATAGGTTGTTATCTAAGAAGTGGCTTAGAATGCCAGCTAAAACATTGAAATGTTTTAATTACAAAGTAAGTGGTGATTTTTACAATAAAGTATCAAGAATCTTATCATTTAAGTTCAAAACATAATGCTAAAGTAGTAAGATTACACAAAAATTGTGTGAATTAGAAAAAAAAAAATCCACAGACTAAACTAGATAAGATTAATTTTTTTTCCTCAGTTATTTTATGAGTCACAGATTCTTAACATCTTCAAGACCCATTTTATGTCCCATAAATGATACTGCTTCCTACATGGAGACGGAGAGCATAGAAGTAAAGGTTTATGGGTTTATGTTGATCCCTTGTTTCTGTTGCTAGGCTTTTGCTCATTCTTGGAAGGCTTTAGAGCCATTTGAGTTTTCATTTACAGTTTACTCTGAAATTACCTCTGCATTCTGTTCAATGCATCTTGCATTAACTTTTGTTTATGCTTAACATAGTCATGAACTTTACCGTGGGCTTGATTGAGTTGAGTTACTTGTTGGTCAGTTTTTGTTTGTTGGGACCTATTTCCATTATTATTAGCCAATTCTTAGTATTTCTGAATACAATATAACAGTCACCTTTTTTTTTTTTAAGCCAAAAATATATAAAATATGACAGAATTTGTGTCAATAGTGTTCCCCCATTTTGTATCAGCTGCATTAAAATAACTTTGATGTAGGGCTAGGAAATAACAAGCAAATAAAGCTGGGTGATGTCTTAGAGCAGTTATGTGTATTTTAAATATTGTCAGATGTCATTGGGAAAGCAATAAATACACATTATTGTTGACTTCCAAAAATGAAGTGTAATTCATTTCCTGTTCTTAACAGTTGCTGTATTTCTTGACCACTAAGGAGAGCACTAAGAATCTCTTTGATAGGTATTTAAATATGTGTTTGCACAAAACTGAGAGTTGTTGGGTTGCATCAAATACCTTGCCAGCTCCATAATCCAAACACCATAGATCAGTAACTGTTTTGGAGACATTTAAATAATATTTCTTTCGGAAGGTGCTGGTAAACGAGCTCTGTTCTGTACTTGCAAATGGGAACTTTTAGCTTCAAGGATCACTGGCAACTTACTTCTGTTGTCTGTTGAGAAACTAACACTTCATACTGAGCAGTCGACAAGAAAAAAATCTGTCTTATTTTATGCATAACCTGTTCACACATTGCAAATGAAGGTGACTTTTCACAGCAAGTGTCCAAGGAAAGACTCTTGGATATGGCAGGTTCTCTCACTTTATATCACTCAGTTCTTTGGCTGTGCTGGCAGTGTCACTAATAAATAGCAACAGATCTTGTTAATGGTACCCTTCTGCTGGACTTCTTTTATTTTTAAGAAAATTAAATTATTTCTGCTGTGATAATGGAATTACCACAAAAAGCAATATGAAAAAAAAAACTATTTCATTACAAAAGAAGAAAAAATTGTTTAAAATTTCATAGTTGAAGCTGCTGCTTTCTTTAATTGACTTCTTTTGCTCAGGCGTTAACTTCTTCATCCCTTAGCCAGTGTGTGAGCTCAGTAGGTGTGCTGTTCTCAATAATTGTAGGGAGTTTCGCTTCTCCCAGTTCCATCCTACACTTTTCCTAGTTTTATTTTTATCCTTCTAAATGTTTCTTGGCCATTTTCTTCAGAGAACTGTTACGAATGAGAACTCCAATCATCAGCTTTGTGATTTGCTCTCCAGATACCACTTACTCTATCCACTTACACTAAGCAAAAAACAAAACAAACAAATAAAAATGAAAAAATAAAAAACACCACTTCCAAGAAACCAAACCTACACGCACACACACACATACACACACACACTCAAAAACAGCAGAAAGAACCCAAAGCCCATGCAGATACAACTCATCGCATCTTCCTCATACCAACCTGTGTATGCTTAGATGTTAACTTCAGGATCAGCAGGAATAATCTTTCCAATTTCACATTTTTTCTTCATCAATGTCAACTCTACCAATATGTTAGTTTTCTTAAGCTTGAAACATAAATGTCTTGAAATTGGGTATCTTTCCTATTCCTCTCATCCATATTAAGGCACAGCTTCTTAAGCAGTGCACTGAGCTGAAATTCTCATGCAAGTTCTCCACATTTCAGATACCACAACTGGTCTCTTTTTAGCACATGACAAATGTCATCTTGTCTCATTGCTCCCACTGTTCTGCAAAGAGTCTTTTCCTAACATCTCAGTCTGCATCTTTCCCCAGTTCCCCTTCAAAGCATCAAATACAGGCCGTTTTTTTTCAGTTTTATAGTCCTTCACCATCTGACTTCACGACACCCATTATTCTTCATAATTTGGAAAAAAAAAGCACCATTAATTTCCTACTGTTTGATTTTCAGATAAGCCCTATTGTACTTTCTCCTGTGCTGTCTGTAATGACTGTGAAGTACCTCATTATCCTCCTCCAAGTCAGTCATTCAGACTTCTCCAGTCTATGTATAGAGAGCTTAGACACATATATTGCCTGCTCTCATGACAGGTATTTCCTATCAGTCTGTCACTGTCATCTCTTGTCTTACATGGGACTGTGATTTCCCTCAGTGTCTGTGCAATGCTGACAGCGTGGTCCTGGTCAGCATTGTGGGAGCCTTTGTGCACTTGCAGGGATTCCCATGTTACTGCTGCTGCCACCGCTTCCAAATCTTTCATCACCTGTGTGATTTACCATGTGCATTGAAGTTCTTCATTCCAACAGGAAAAAATATGGCCTTATAATTCATTTTTCTGCATTACTGATTCAGCTGTAAGTTTTTGGTAGTCTGCCCTTTCAGGGGGACAAATCGTGCTCTTTTTCTGTGGCCTCAGTTTACTGAAATTGCAGAGCACACACATCTCTATTGCATCTAATAAGACTCAAATATTTTCAGCCTAGAAGAAATATTTGTAAATGTCTCAAAAATAATGCTTTTTTTTTAAGGTGTGGCCAAGAGATACGATTCAAAGGACATTCAAAAAGCCTTTGACACAGTCACACAGTCTTTCATGAGTGATTATTAAGAAAACTGAATAGTTCTGGGTGAAAGTTAAAGTTCCATCATAAGTTAGAAACAAGAGACAGAAAATAGAGTATGAGTCTATTGGAGTATATTGTCAATTTTCAGCATGGCAAAAGGTTAACGTTTCTGTCTACTCCTGACCTGTACGTTAAATACCATTGTTTAATATATTTATTAATGAGCTGGAAAGTGGGGAAAAGGGTATTGCATGTTTCAAAATGTAAAGATAACCAGAAAACTTATTTAGCCAGGTAAAGATTAGAGATGACTTTGAGGCATTTCAAAGGAAAGTGGAATAGTGTGTAAGCAAATGTCCTAATGGTAGAAGAGAGATGGTATTGGTTAATATGATACATATTGAAGGAGTAATTTAACGCTTACATTGATGATGTAACTGTTTGCACCGATTTTTCTGAGTAAAATCACAATGTGATAGAGGAAACAAGCTGTATCTTCTTATAACAAGCACATCTTTTCTCGGTCTGCAGTAAAAGGAAACAATCCAAGATTTATGAAAATCGAGAAGTGTGCTGACAAAAATACTGTAATACCAATTTTTTTTTTTGTCTATGATCTGATTATGCTATGTAGAATTTGGGATGTTTCATTTTAATCAAAAAATAGCATTCAGTAGCCTGAAGAAGGAGCATTTTTTTTCTCCCTCTCTCCATTTCTGTTATGCAGTCCAACTATTTTAGACCTACATTGTGTCTTTGTGTAACTCCTAGCAAAACTGTACTTAGGAAGCCACAGGGAAATGTGGGTTCATACCTGTTCCTATTTATCTGTGTGAGAGTCTGCTCTATGTAATAGTTTTTATCAGTGAGCTGTTATTTCAAAACCAGGGTAATTTATTTTCTACTTAAAATATATTCTAATTACAAGTGTCATTTAGGTTGTTTCTTAAAAATATTATCAGAAATTCTAATATTAATAATGCCAATAATAATTTCTTAGTTCAGGAAGAAAAAAAGGTTGGATTTAATGTCTGTGAAATTTCTTTACTCCTTAAATCTGGAGCGGATAGAAAAAGCTTGTCATTTGAATAAAACTGATGAAGCTTTTCTTCCTCAAGACCACGATATCAGGTTATTTACTCAAATCAGTTACCCAAACTACACTAGAGCTGTCTTTGTACAGATAAGTGAATTATCTTTTTAATATATGTATATATATGCACATTCTTGTGAATTGTCTGTAGAGGCTTTTCATATTAAATTTACTTCTATAGTGCTTATTTATGCTTTAATCTCAATCTCTCAGTCCTTTCCTGTTGTACAGTTTTATGACTCTAGACTTTATTGGGGGAAAATTATACTACAGCCTTTTCGTTGCTTATACTTCTGGAGCACTGTATTAGTTGCAGTGTTTATTTGAATGTGTAGAAAGCTCTTATTTCTATGCCCTGAGTCTCTGCTTCCTGAAGGAAGTACTTTGATATCTTTGCACAATTCCTGCCATAAAGGTCATCCTCATTTAGTTGTCTACATGAGAAGGATTTTACCTGAATTAAGAATTTCACCTGAGCTGTGGAAGGTGGGAAAGCATGAGACTTTGTATCAGACTCCTTCCACTCCAGTCTCTCTACACTTGGACTAGATGCCCAAGATTTTTTTTTTGTCCTATTTGCCACTGTAGTCATATCCCAGGCATTCCAAATACTGTATCTGTTCTGGATTTTTTTCTTTTTTTTCTTCTGTATCCTGTATTACTGTGAGTACAGTAACTTGTGTTTGTGCATAAAGTGGCTTTCGACTCCACAGAACATCTTCTGTTCTTGTCTAAAGAATGTGAAAATCTCATCAGATTAATAGCAGATAGGATAGGTCAGGACCCTAAAAGATGAATGCCAGGATTTGTTGGGTACAATCCATAGCAATCTCATTTTTATCCAATCAGGAGTATGGAGTATAAAGTTGTATAAGTATATGAAGTATAAAGATGAAAACTTCCATCTTGAAATCCCTTGACACCTTAGAAAGGACACAGTATTGCCTTCTGTTTGCCATGAATAACCTGTTTCAGTATAGTCTTTGTCCTAAAACTTTGAGATTGAGTCTTACTGATACTTGTCCAACCATCTTCGTTTCTGGGATTTTCTTTCCTTTTAGGATTTCATACTTTTAAAATTACACACTCCGTTGTTTAAAGAAACTTTATTTAGGTATGCTAATCTCTTCAATCAGCTAAACACTCAACTCTTGTCTTCAAAGACACTCGCTCTTTAAAGGACATACCTTTGCACTTCTGTAGATCCTTGGGCTAGACGTTGTAACTAACCATACAATTGTGTTTGTTGTGAAATATGTGTATGAGAAACTCATAAACTACTAACAGAATGAAGAATTTAACAGAAGATGTAAGTACAGACGTGTGCTAATACATTAAGACAAGATGTCTGGAAAATACTAAATATTCCCTACAAAATATTAATTATTCTCCAAATAATAGAATTCTTGGTTTCCGGTTCACTTTATACTTACAATTCAAGAAAATTCCTGTTTTACTTACTGTTACAAATTTCTAAGTACACAGTCGAAGAGTGCCAGTACCATTCTTTGAATCTGAACAACGCCAAACCGCAAGCTAAGCACACTGCGGTTTCTTTCTTTATGGTGGATGGTGCACATTTTGCATTGGACCTTAGTAACCTTGTGTACTGTAGTAGCAAAGCATGAAACTACAGACAGTTCACATTTAGAGTAGTGGGTCTTTTCTTGATGCATGTGCCTGTCATAAACTGCCAAGTACTTCAGGAAAAAAGCTACTTTTGGACTGAATAATTAATTACAAAGAAGATGAAGATAAAATGGGAAAGGAAAAATAAAAATATTTTAGATTTTGAAATAAGACATCCTGTCACTGTCTGATGTCATCTGTTTTTAAAGCCCGTTGGGTTGAATAGAAATTCCAGTTGATACATACCGTCTTTTAGAACTGAAAATATTCTTCGGTTTGTCCAATTGACTACATTTTCTCTATGAATGAGTGGACTGTTGGCTCCCTTGTTTCTGTTGAATCATTCTGCTGTATCTGCTTAACAAAGGAGGATGCAGTGTCAGCTACAGAAATATATTGGAAAATTGCTATATGTTTCTAATTAATTATTTCCTGCATTTGCATTTGCACAACAGCTATAGATGCTGGTAAGGCCATTTTCTTTGCTAAACAAGTCAGCAGCAATATATATTGACTTTTTACATATTTGTCATATAACTTCTGGAAGAAAAAAACAACATATGAAAAATAAACTACTTATTCCTAATTTTATTTATGATATTCATATTTTCATCAACTTTTTCCTATGTCACTTGAGAACATTTTAATAATTTGTTATGTGCTCTGGTTTTGTTGTCTCTTGTGTTTTGGGGTTTTTTTACCTCTGTTGGATTGATTTGAAAGGTGTCCACTTTTACAAGTAAACTTAAATAGTAAGAGCAGTGTCAGAAGAAAGCCAGGAGTGATTCTATTCCTGGAAGGATAGAGGAGTGTCCTACAGAGCATTTTTCACACTTCTGAGCAGTGTCCTCTTGACCTTCAATTTAACGTTGAGGCAGTCACTCTTTTCCAAGAACTGATTGCTCAATCATTTTACCAAATGGTCAAATCTTTAGGAAACAAGAAACACACAGAAGAAGGAATGGCTTAGTGTTGACTTCAAATCCTCTTGTGCTTTGCAAGTTCCTTTATGTTTGGAAAAGCTGAAGAAACAGATAATTTGTGAAGGGCCTTGCATGTGAGGAATTTTAAAGAAAAAAGAGATTAGCCACAGATTCTCTGAATACCTTCATGGGTGGGAGAGTTCAGAGGTACTTAATGCACTGTTTACTCCAGCTATGACATGCAGGTAGAAGGAGCTCCCTGTGGTTAAATATGTTGTGTTATTATGGGGGTTGCAGCACTACAGTGACTGCACCTGCATCCGAGGCCTTATTTTAGTGCTTTCCCTAAAGCTTTCAGTGTGGAAATCTATAATGTACAACTGAAAGTGTTTCACAATTCCCCAGATGAGAAGGAAAAAGTGTTCTTTAGACGTGTTGCGCAGATGTGTGTCGTGACTTCTGCTGCCTTGCAAGATAGGTCTAGAGCTACAGCTGGTAGCATGTGCCATGTCATCTAAGTGAAATGTTGTCTATCTTTGCATATCTTTGTATTGGCTGCAAATTCAGGCCTCTTAAGTACATTGCTTATGTCCAGAGGAGTATGAGTGTAGGTGTTACTGAGTCAGGTCCTCATATCCTGTGTTTTGAGTGTCCACTCCAGGTGCATTACAAAAGATGGGCAGAGTGAGATGATAAGACAGAATAAAAAACTTGAGATCCTTCCTTTTTGCATTCTTCCAGTAATGTGCAGCTCAAGAGCCCTTTGTATTCAAAAACTTGAAATAGATGTTTTATCTATGGGTTAATAAGTTCATTTTTTAAAACATGCAGAGTTTGGGATTTTTCCTTGCTTGTTCTGTCAAAATTAGTGCTTTGTTTCTATCTTGAATGTATTTGGGTCTTATTTCGAGGCATTCAATCTTGTTAAACTTTGGAGAAAATTAAGTGAGAACAATGTCAACATTCGTATCACAGAATCAGACTTCTCAGATCCAGCTAATGCTCTTTGACTGTGTTTCAGAAGCTGCAGATCAACTTCTTCAGCAGCTGAAACCTGGCAGATTTAAACAAGATTTATAACATTATTTAGTTACAGTGAAGTCATTAAAGTTCTGTATCGTAATTATGAGTGATTTCACGTACCAGCAAATCTCTGCACAAAAGCCTTCAGGACTGGTATCTCCCTCTAGTTGCCTTTTCTCTCTCTCTCTCTCTTACTGAATCTGTTCTCCTATTTTCCTAGACAATTACCTAATGATGTTGGGAGTAAGGACATTATTTCCAGGATCTTGTCTGCCATTTAGCCTGACTCTTAGAGATGGAACATACATAAATTTCTCTTTCAAGAAGACAAATTTTGGTTCTGTAATCAGCTGGGAAATATCCTGGTGAAAAACTTCGTTTATATCCCACAGTAATACCAAAACCCATAAATACATTTCCTTTGATCAATGTTTTGCTGTACAGCATGGAATTATAAAAATCTGTAATAGCATATACAAGGCTTATATAAATCAGTATCACTAAGTATGACCAATCAAATGCTCAAGATTTGAAAGGTAAGTTTTCCTTCCCTGCTCTGTTGAAACTGTTTTTTCTGATGAGAAGACAAAGAATTACAATGTAGAGTAACAACAGTTTGCCACCTCCAAAAATTTGTCTGTAAAAGTAATAGATTGATCCAGTGCATTTTAATTCTCTGTAAGAAAAAAAAAGAAGATGTTAAGGCTAATCAGTGCTGAGCTAAAGGAGATCTGTTTGCAGCTTTGTCCTGGAAATCTTCTGAAAGCTGAAGTTTCTGTCTGCCTTGGAAACTTAAGAGTTTATTTCAGATGTTGCTACTAGGAACCAAACAAAAAAAAATCACCTAACTTGATTTGTTCTGAGTAAAAAGAGAAGGGAAAAAAGAGAGCCTTCATTCAAGAATTAATTTTAGTACCATTTACTTCTCTGTGCACACTTTATGTTTGGATGCCATTTATAAATATCTTACTATCATTTGTTAAATTTTATGACAATTTTTACCATGCCTGATGACTGTAACTCATGCATTAAACATGTACACGTATTTTAACAATATTTGCATCTTATAATATGCTTCCTAACGACTTGTCATAGACTCATCAGTTAAACATTTATTTTACAAATGCATTTTGTAATATGCTATGGTAATAAACTATAAAAAAGGTATCCCACCTTGTAATATTTTCAGATGGATGAATAATGCATTACAAATTCTACCTTCATTTAAAACATGACCTCTATTCTGATGAAATCTGATACATTGTCTGGATTTATGGTGATCAGTGAGTTGTGTGAGGTGCTGTCAATCTGCTTTCTGATTAATTTTCCTAGTTGATAAATTTGAATTAATCTGTAAATATTTACAAAATAATACGGTTTATTTTTTTCTGTTCTTTTATTTTTATCCACCTGATTAATTTAAAATGTACCAACCCCCATCTTGCTAGGAGCTAATTTTCATTCAAGTAATTTCTGGAAATTCAATTCAGTTCTGAAATTGATTATCAAAATCATGATTGTTCCTTTGCTGGCTGCCTTAGTTTGTCATATGTATCTCTAAAGAGGCCTATGCTACTGTCACATCTAATGTAATGAGCTCTGTAAAGCTGAAGGGTATGTAGTACTGGTAATTTTTATAATAAGCTATTTCACAATAAAAACATGTCTTTACTATTTATTATTTTAAATTTCCATCTACATCTGATTCTACATACTTTTTTAATTTGTGGAATTTATTCAAACCAAAGTTTTGCTTAAATAGCTATTACCATCACAGTGAACCTGCTGTCTGGCTTCCTGAAACATCATGCTGATTTTTTCAATAGATTTTTTAATATGAATATTTGTACCTAAGATTCTCTGGCTGATTTCTCTCTGTATACACATGCAAGTGGAGATCATATTATTTTCAATAGTTTTATTTCACCAGAGATTTTTTCTTCAAAATTTAAGGGAATTTGAGGGTTACATGCTTTGTGGGTTTGTTTGGATAGGCTATGGAGTATTATAGGTATGTCCACACATCTGGCGATAGAACAAAATGATTGCAGATTTCAGCAGCGCACTTCATTAGTTACCCTCCTATATCTGAATAAAAACTGAAGTGTCTGGCAGTTTTACTTTTGCTGTTTGCCTGGAATTAGTTTTAGGGCATTGCATCTATGTGATGCTGTCTGAATGTGTGAAGTCAATACAGAGTAGTCTGGTTTTACATCTATTTAACATAAATACAAATGACTACTTCAGGTGCATACTAAGGAGAAGACAATGTTAGATAATTGGTCTCTTGGAAGAGGGCTTTATTGCACCAGACAATAGAAGGTTACACCTTGTCTCTGCCTTTCACCTTAATAGTCCAGGCTCAAGGGCCTTTTGTCACCATTCATAGTCAAGGCACTTTTAGTCAACACATTGTTGTCAACACATAGTCAACACAGTTTTAAGAGACAAATTATGCAATCTGATTTAGACATCTAATTAGGATTTAATGAATTGTGCCACAGAAATGCCTATTTTTCTCCTTTGATTACCTCAGATGACTATTTCAGGTATAGATTGTAGTGCAGACTTTTTGCATTTGATAGAGCAATAGCCCCCATTACCACTTCTATTTTTTCTTTTCTTTTTTTTCTTTTTTTCCTATTTCTTCTGGATGAATTACTGCCTATGAAATGAGCTGGGCTTCTTGTCAGTCAAATTCTGCCTCTTTAAACTGAGCATTTTATACCACACTCCACACAGTCACAGGATTGTCTAAATTCTGTTATGGTGCTCTCCCTGCTCAGGGAGAAAATAGTTAGCTCTATTTTAGTTAGCTTTTTTTTTTTTTCTTTTTTTTTTTAAATTTGTTTGCTGTTTGTCATTAGGTGAAGACGAACAACTAGTTCTAGCTGGGATATTGTGTTCGGGTGATGGGGCTTCTATCCTATGCTAGGAAATACTCGTTCTACATGGGCTACATGAAACCTCAGACTAGTCATCTAAGTACTGAAATGGGCTTGATAAAGACAAAGTATTTAGTCTTCTCTAACAAATACTTTTTTACAGTATGCTCAGAAAGCATAGATTGCACTCTTTGCTGTACTTCTTGGCAAATTGTCATTCTTTCACATACATCAAATATATGTTTTTGTTATTAGTTGGCTGCTTCAAGATTTCTGTAGTTCAGATTTGTTACATTCCTTGTGTTCTTGGAATTCCTTTTGTTGATTTCAGAGATAGAAAAGCCTATGAGGTGCTCTAGAAATTTGTTTTTGCACATTGCATGTCTTTTTATATGTGAGCATCCACAAGTGTATATTTACATAGGCAGCTATCATGTACAATCTTAGTACAGATGATAAACTGCAGGGTTATTAATCATGCACTCTTCTCAATTGAACTTTACTAGTCTCTTTCCTTCTATTATTACAAATCTCTTCTATTAACACTGACAGTAATATTATTTTCTCTTTTTTTTTTTTTTTTATTTTGTATGTCAATTATTTTTCCAAATGTGTTATGATTTGTGGGCCAGAAGACAGAATGTTTATCCAAAATTAGTGAAAATTTTAGTGTCTTGCCACTTACTGAAGCCAATAGTAGAGTCTTTATATCATGGGTTAAGACTAGGTTCTAGCTGCCTAGTAGATCACACATGTGATTTAAGTACTGGGAGGTTAAGGTGCAATAGATTTTCAAACTACATTATTCATGTGCATACAAAAATATTTTAAAGTTATTTTGGTATTTCTAAGATAAAAAAAAGTTAGCAGACTTCCTCAAAGGTACATAATTTTAAAATTACCTTTATAGAAAGAAAACAAAAGCTCTGTGATGCATTGTAATACATTTTTGAAGATTTTAAAGGTAGCTTTTTTATATATAATTCACATTTCCTACGTATGTGGTGATGTGTTTTTGTATAAAGGTTCTATTCTAGTTTTGTTTGGGAGAATCTGCATAAATCATGTATGGTTTCTCCATTTGTGAATAATGGTGGCAACTCCAAACTCACACCAATGAAACCACCATACTTCTCATATCATGATCGGTATATAGCATACATACACGCTTATAGTGAGGTAGAGGATGATACTGAAAATCTCTTCCCTCTAGTTTTGGGAATTGATCAAAAAGTAGAAGTCACTTTTTGGGCCTTGGGAAAAACAGATTAAGAAATTAAAACTCCAGTCATTACCAATAACCTTAAAATGTATTTTAATGTGCTGCAGCTTCAGTTACCCTCAGCTGAAGCTTCTCTATTTTAGCTTACAGGGTCTTGTGACCTCAGCCCATAGCAGAGTTTCAACAGTAATAGCGACAGCCATCTTGGATAAATGTAAGTGAATTTTTTCCTCATTTCTATAGTTTCTGTCCCTCACATACACTTTTGGAGTTTTGTTTTTCACTCAGGATGTAGAGAGTATTCCTGACAACACTTCTGCTGTGTGCCAAGTAGCATGATTGACACAAAGTACAAGTAAAGCAACTAAGTGGGATTTCTTGCCTTTTAAATGTCACAGTATCAGACTCATCCCGTACTTTAGAAATGCCAGTATGATGGCCATGCAAACTTTATTTTACCTGCAGCTAGCTTGGTGGTAGTTTTCATTATCAGCCAGGATTAATCTGGAAAAGGTGAAGCAGTACAAAAAGATTTTGGCCATATAATCATGTTTTAGTTAATGCTATGGATGAAATCTAGGAGAATTCAGAAAATATTTTTCTAAGGAAAAGTTTGCCTTCTTCAATCAGCTTTATCATTTCGGTTCTGCTTCATGTCAGATTGTGGTAATCAATTTCCAAACTTAGCTCTGCATTCACAAACTTGTATAAATCTGGGACTGGAGCTGGAAAAGGCTGTACATTATACATACTGCCTGCATAATAACTTCCAGAAGTATGAGTTAAGGAATTAAGGACATCTGCCCACTGTTGGTTTCTGGAGAATACCAAATACAGTGATCTTTTATTTTTTCAATAATTATCATGTTGTAATGGTGAGACAAACAGTAGAAAATAGAGTTACTCATTCAGAAAACCCTGTCCTGTATGCTGATAGCCTGAAGGAGCTGGCATTTGGTAGAAACTTACAAAAGATACCTGGACTTAGATATTCTTCGGTATTTTTAGCTTGAGTCGGCCTTTGTCTGAATTCACCATTTCTGAATAAAGTAGCATCCTTGGTCTGTTAAATCACCATGCCACCCCTCCATCTTCTATTTTTTCATGTACCTAAACATATATGTAACATCATACCTAAAATTCCAAGGTTTTGTTTACATTTAAATAGTTGCACTGTAGCCCTGTAGCTACAATAGTAGCTTCTTAATGACCTCAGCTAGCTAAACACATGATTGTTCAAATGTAGCTTGTTCTCCTCATGTAGTTTCATAGGTATCTCTGTTCAGGAACTGTATGAAATGAAAGGCAGCAACTATGGAGCAGTTAAGGCTAAAACCAGCAGAAGTGGAACTGCCTCCATCAGTCTTACAAACATGTCATTCAAAGATGATATTAGGCTGTCTTGGTGTTTTACCTCCAAACCTGTAGTCAGCTTAAAAAGTCATTAGAATTCAGATCTTCTAGCAAATATGTGGTTATGTTAATATCTCAATAATAAATGTGAGACCAAATCATATATAGCAGAGTCTGGAAGCTGTAAGAGTAGAAGTACTGAAATCAGTTTATTATCTTGAATTCTTGAATTGTCTCAAACTTCAGTGTGCTATGTAGGTGGGAGTGGGCACTGTTATCAGTTGCACACAGAAATCAAATAGTAAAAGAAATGTCATGCCTAGAATCTATTCTTTTTGACTAAAACGATATGAATGAAAAAAAAGGTGTAAAAAATGTTGGCTTGGCTACCGTTACTAAGGAGGAATGTACTGAATCAGGAAGAATAATTCCTCACGTTTCTTCGAGGAAACAGTTTCACTGAAATCTATGCAAACCCTGAGGTCCAATGTCCTCAAAGGTAAAGTTGTTTTATAATAATTACCATAAATATTAATTTAATTTCAAAAGAAGAGAAGGTGTTCTTACATTTGTCATTGCAAAGCTGAGTTAATGAAAGAGCTTTGCAACCACCGTCAATAGGAAGTATGTATAGATTTTGAATGTGTTTGAATGTAAAATAAATGCTCAGTTTGTGAGGAATTTCACAAAATCAGGATTCTAATGATAGCAGTTTCAAAGTCATTCTTATCTGCATCCTTATCAAATACCAGTTATTTTGTTGGAGACATGTATGCCAACATAAATTCATTGCCACTACAAGCTCAGTCCTGTATTTATTATCTTTTTGACACTGTAGTTTATGTGACACCTCTGTCCCATTAAGTGATGTGATCCTTACGTACAAGAGTGATCCCCTGCTTTGATAACTGTCTCAGTCTTGTAACAACATCAAGATTATTGAATTAATAGAATGATAATGTGATTCCATAGATCTTGTTAAAACCGTATTCCCTTGATAATGGATAGTTAGAGTGTGGTTTATTTCCTATTTTTATTATTTATGTAGCTCTTCCAGTTCTCTTTGAAAAGGGGAGACAGATAAAAGTTAAAAGAATGCGTTTATATATTTCAAACTTTTGGGGTTTTTTACTAGAATATGTAGGATGTTTAGCATTTGGTGTGTATATAAATAATATGTAAAATATGCATATATAAACAAATATATGTTTAACTGCCATATTGGGGCTTAGATATAGCTCATCATTTGACACTTCAGTATGTTATGTGAGGACTTTAAAATACAGTAGAAAGGATTTTGTGAAAATTATGTGATAGAAAGTGTGATGGAGCATACTGGGAAGTTACACAATATGAAAAGCTTGCTACAAAGTGGTTTAAGATATTAAAAAGCCAGATGCTCACAAATCCAGCCTGCTAATCCTTTTGGCCAAATAGATTCATGATACTAACTTCTAGGAATTTCAGTTTTCTTTTCTATGTTACACTATCATGCTTCCAAAATCGTACCCTAGCTCAAGAGGCATTTGTGCTCCATAGTAAAAAATCTGAGGATTTTGTAGAGATACTGAGGTAACAAAGATACCCACAGTGCTGCAGTCATAAATATTTTGTTACATTATTCTTGTGGTTCTTCATAATTGTCTTTACATCCTCAGTGTATAAAAGGCAAAGAAATGTTAGACACTAACAAACTGAATCCATTCCCACAGTATATGTTACTGCGTATATAGATTTTATTCAGTCTGAAATCTCCTTCCTTTTAATGTTCCATGGACGCTGAAGCCTAGATGGTTGGAGTGAGTTGAGGGTTGTGCAGTTTTTTTCCAAAGATCCGTGCACTCACTGCTCCTACCAGTTTCATTTCCAGAACCCATACATTGTGCTGTTACCTGCAAAGTAGTGGGGAGAATATAACTGAGAAATGTTCATTTCTCAGTGCCTTTGCATCCTAAATTAGAAGACTGACTGTGACATTATGCAACAATTGGCACTGCAGTTTCCTTCCAAACTCATTCATTTAAGGAATTGCTTTAGGACATCTTACCTTGGGCAAAATTTAGCAAGAACATGGCTTTTACCACTTTAATGAATTTGCTGTTCAGAAACTCCCAGTAATGACTGGGTCATCACTACTGACTAGAAACAGGCAGAGAGAGAGATAGATGTGTATATATACGTTTTTGAAGCAGCCCCTAAAGCTTTGCTCCTTCCCAAAGAAAAACAGTCATCTTAAACCTCTTCAGCAACTCTATAAACAAGAAGATGCCAACAGCATGTCCTCTCTTCTGTTACCTGAAAGTCCCGTGTTCTCCTTCTGTGTGTAAACCCTGCTCTAATTTCTTCGTGTTTGTCGCTACTGTTCAATATTTATATAGGGCTCATAAAGTTTGTAGAGAAAATAAAGATAACTAACTTAATCCTTAACTGGTCTTTTAGTTGAGCCAACCATTCACATTTCTACTTTTCATCTCCTTAAATATTTTTTCTAGCCATTGTTATGTCTTGAAACAGAGTATGAATGCCCATATTTTAGAAAAATCTTCAGAGAACATAAGCTTGAGTTTTCTTTACCAGATTGATAAAATTATATTTTTCGTCCTCACGAGGGTTTGCCGTGGTTGGCAATAGTACCTATTCTTTAGTAACTAAAACTGAAAGAAGCACAAGTGTAGTGAAAATTCTGCAATCTTTTATCAGTAGTAATAAAACGGTCCAGCACTGAACATTTCATTACGTCTTCATTAAGTACTTCATTTATAACATCTTTTATTGTGACTTCTCAGTACTAAAATGCTCTGAATTTTGTACATTGATTTTGGATCAAAAAAAGATGATTTTGAAGAAGTTGAAACATTCCTTCACTTTCAAAACAATGTTGTTTTTCAAGGTTGCATAACGTCAAAGTCAGGTTCACCTCAAAGCGAAACTTCTGCTTTGGAATTTCCTTCACTAATGTTCTTATAAGAACATATTGTAGAAATTTTAAGTGAAAGAACAAAAGCTGAATTGCTCATAAGCAATATTTCTAATCCTTCAGAATTGCTTATGAATTGCAGAAGTTGCTTTTCATGCTATTGACCAATGCTCATGTTTTATGTTTCAGAACTGGATTGTTTTTCTGCCTATTTGGGCAAGAGCAAAACTTTGCTATAGGATCTGCTAACCTTAGTTATATTTAAGTCTTGGTTTATGAAACACTAGTTTTGAACTTCCTTGCACTTCTGGATGGAAAATATTTTTCAGCTATCACTTTTAATTAAAAGCGTCTTGCAGGCTTGAAGAGCTGTGGAAGCTCTGGTAAAATGTAGAAGGTGGTGCTTGATCTTTTCATTAGGAGTACTGTAAACACTGTATATACATGAACTATAAAAATGTCGTTTGTCAAAAGGAAAATATTCTGGGTCATGCAGTATTTCAATTAATATGTCTGGGTTTTGGTAAGTCCAGGTCTTGAAACAACCGAGTCAACAGGTTTGACAACCTGAGTCAACAACAACAGTCCTGAGGGCAGTTCTAGGGGCAATTGTTGTTCATGTCAAACTTGGGGGCCAAGCTAGTGCTGGGTTTAGACCACTGTTGATTTCAGAAGTGGGTCAGGTGTTTGAGTACAAATGTACATTTTCTTATGTGTGTAAGATACAGTCCAGGGTAAAAAAAAAATGCTGATAAAGTTTTAATTAGTATCACAAGAATTCAGTAAGAGAGTAATAGTGGAAAGCGGTGTTTCAGCCATTCCATTCCAAAATACATATTTTTTCAGTAAATGGCATTATTTTTTTCATCATTGATTATATCTTTGCAAAACATTCACAGATTTTTATACTTGTATGTACATGTATACAGATAATAATTGGCTTTAATTGAGGCAGAGGAGGTTAGTGTTAAATGTCCAATAATTTTAGGAAATAGCACAGTAAGAAAGTGATGGGATAGGAGGTGTTGTGGAATTCCCCTCGCTTAAATTTTGTTTAAATGTTTTAGAGAAATGTCTGTCAAAAACAAACCCAGTTATTCTACTTTTGAAGAGAAAGATGGGGTAGCTCACTTGCCAAAGTGTCTTTTTTTTCTGCAATTTGCACGACAGTTTATCAAGAAATACTTTTATTTCAGTATATTTCTTTTAATTAAAATTCAAATTAGATTGCTATTCAGTGCTTACAACAATTATGCCTATATGTATATTTAGTGAACATCAGTTTGTGAGGTTTTGTTGTGAGTGATCCGAATAGTATAACAAAGAAGTTATATCTGTTATTCTTAGAATAAGTATTTTCCGTTAAGATAGTCTCTGAGTAGTTTCTAAAGCTAAATAAAAGTGAGAGGTAAATAGAAGTTTGTGCATAAAATACTTTTAACAAAATTCTGTGTCTCAAATGTTGCAAAAGGTTCTATACTTCTTTCAAATTTACATCATGATGTAAGTAATACTGAATTTTCATAGGCTCAAAGCTTTGTGGTTAATTGATTTTGTGTCTAGAGAGACAAATAAAAACAAATTCTTCTGAAGCTATAATCGTCAGGGAAACCATGTTTAGAGAGCTTTGGGAAGTACTGCTTTATTAAATGCTAGGCACTTTCATGAAAAAGGTTTTGAAAGAATTTAAAAGAAGTAAGGACTTTAAAAGCTTATAGCACTCAAAACTAACAGAGAGGTGTTTCCACCCACTTCTCCATCTTGGGCCACTGTTTGCTCTCTGAGCTACAGGGAGTAAGGGAGTGGAATTGTTCCCCTGTGAGCCTGAAAGCAGGGAGCAGAGCCATCTGTCAGGCATTCCTGAAGCTGAGGGAGCCGCCGGCCCGCACTCGCCCAGCGCATAGGGCGTTGGTATTGATCCACAGTGGAATAGTGGAGCGAAAAGACTGAGTTTCTGGAGCCTGCTGGTTAGCCATCAGTCCCGACAAGTGAGACCCTTCAGTGCAGGTCCCAGCTGTGGTTTCAGGCCCTGCCAGGCTCTCCCATTCACTGGGGGAAGAGGAGGTGGGACACGGCCCTGGCCATTGCAGCCTTGCAATGAAATGCAATAAACCCCGCTTTTATGTTTTTTCAAAGGAGTCAACATTTTCAGTGTAAGAAGTGTCAATATATTTTCTTTTTTCTTATTTCCTTGTCAGAATTGCATTCTTTTTCTTTTTTTGTTTCTAGCCATATGCATTTTATGTTGCTTACATTAATTCAAACTTAAGGTATTGTTTCATACAGTGCTTGGTTTGAAACGTGCTGCTACTATTTTTGACTGAAAGGAATTGTGCATTCAAAACATCGTCCCTTGTAGGCCTATTAAAGCTCTTCAGTTGCCTATAAATGTTGCATCATAAGAACTTTAAAAATGCGCATTCTGTTTAGTAGTCCTGGATGTGCTATATATGTTTTTTTCTGACAAGCAACATCCAATGTCTAGTAAATCACAGTTCTGATAATTTTTTGAAGAGATAAATAATACTTTTATAAACATATAGTGACATCCTTAACAAAAGCGCAGTAAGAAATATCAAAAATATTTTAAGGTAGATTAATGAAGATATGTTCAAACAGTGAAATAAACTATTATCAGTATACAAGACTGAAGAAAATACGTTGCTAGGTGCTGAACCGTTTTTATGATTCCTCTTGAGAATGACTTAGCTTAAATGGAGGTGCTTTGCCAGTTTTATTTAAAGATCTGTACTTAAAAATGACTAATTTTATAGCATGTATTTTCTGTTTATGTGCCTGTCAGTTTTAAACAGCCTTTTATATGCAAATGCATGATGACAGTTCTATATTCTGTGTCATTTCATCACTAGAGTTTTTCATGCTATTGGAATAATCCCTTAACAGATATTTATAGAGTTTTTACTGTTATTTTGACAAATCAGACATTGTTATTAAAGTGATAAAAGAAAGTATTTCTAATGCTTTTTGCATTAGAAGTTCTAAACTTTTCTAAAAAAATTATGTATGTTTCCTAGTTCTATTTTAGTAAACCTTTTACAGAAATTGTGTCTTTCTAGTTCCAAGTTTTATGCTAAGAAAAATCTGTTCTTGGAACTTGTTTCTAAACAGGTGTATCATTAAAGATCCATCTTTATTGCTCCTTCAGTCATTTCAGTGTATGTGACTATAGCCAGTTGTGTGTTCCATTAAGTTAACTCATGAATATCATATGCTTTTCCAGTGTTAGATGTGGCTTCCCTTAGAGAGAGATAGTTTGCGAGTAATTATCAAAGCAAACAAACTCCGGTTAATTATCTGTAATATTTGTATTTTGGGAAACTTGTTGCCTTTTCATGGGCGATATGCACTCAAGGTAACAAGTTTGGAGATTGGCTGCTGTACTGTCCATTTTAGTGCATGCCTAAGCAGTGGCTGAAGCATAGAGTGGTTTGGGTTTGAAGCGACCTTAAAGATCATCTGGTTCCAGCCACTGCCATGGGCAGGGACACCTTCCATCAGACCAGGTTGCTCAAAGCCCTATCCAGTCTAACCTTTAACATTTCCAAGGCTGGAGCATCCACAGCTTCTCTGGACAGCCTGTTCCAGTGCCTCACCACCTCACAGTAAAGAGTTTCTTCCTAGATGTAAACCTCCCATCTTTCAGTTTAAATATGTCTTATCACTACATGAAGAGAGCACTATAACTGCTAAAGAAACCTGTAAATTCATGTCATCCCTGGGTAGCACTTCATATTTTGGTACTAAATCTGTAGACTACTAACAAATTGAAAAAACAAAATAAAGTATTTTCGTAGTCTTGAAAAAAAACCCAAAATATTGGCAGGTGACATAGAAAGTCAGTGAAAGGACAGAGGCACTCACCTGTGTCTAATGAAGGAGGTGACATTTCAGTAAATGGAAGGTACTTAAATATATGCTGTGTGTTGGCCGTCTCCCAAGACTGCTGATGGAAGTGTTTCTAGGGAAAGGAGCAGCATATTGAAGAAAGTGCTGCTTCGAGCTGTGTTGTGAGAGTGGGACTGGGAACTGGCTAAATTCCTGGTGGAACACACCAGGATAGCAGGAACTTTCAAACAATACCAGCGGCTGAAGCCATGGGCAGCTTTCAGGTCTCTCCTTCACAGATGTTGTGAAACTATATTTACCCCAGTTTATCTGCAGGTTTTTTTGTGTTCTTCTCTGGATATCTCTCTGTTACTGGAATTAGTGATATAAATCTTCTGTTCCTTGAGAGCCTCACAGGGCAGATAGGACAGTTTTTCTGCTGCTATCACCCAGGAACCCTGTGGCTTTTCAAATGAACCGTCAAAAAGTCCAAATTCATCTTGCCTAACCTAGGCCATTTAACTTCAGGTACCCTTGTTAGAAGCAAAATCAGTCTAACCTGTGTCTGCAATAGAAAACAGAGACAGATGTAGACAAAGGTGGTTTTACAAGGATTTTTTACTAGTCAATGGATTTGCACATTGTCTTCTGTTGCCTCTAGAAAGTGCCCAGGGCAAGCAGACATTATCAGTAAGATGCTTAAAATGTTACCATACAAAACTGGCCCAAGTCACTGGTACATAAGATACTATGAAATTACTAATCTTAATATTCTAATGAGGTCCTTTTCAGGCTCAGTTATCTAATAGATTCATGATGTGATACCTTTGTGTATTCATCTGAGACAAAGAGCAGGAGCTTTTGCCATGATGAACTCATCTGTTACAGTTTATGTTTTTCATTGGATCTCATTTCAGTCCTTCAGTACTTTTGATCTCTGTAACCATTTTTCTCTATTAGATGACACTTAGGAAATTTCCTGATTAAACTTAACCAAAATATTGAGATTTTATTCTCACTCACTTTTTATATTAATTATTTCTGAAAAGACGAAAAGGTACTCATGCTAATAACCGTGTCATTCCACACCAGGGCAGATCTGACCACAGTCCTGAAACACTGCATTTGATATACAAATAGGTGTGTTTGTATGACCAAACAGCAAGATAGGTAGCAAAACAAAATCAGGCGTACAGAAATGTCTACTCTGTATATGCATATGGCTGTACTTTCAATAGAACAGGAAAATTTGAAGCCCTCTTGTTCATCGCAAGACCATGAAAAGCTGCAGTGGTTTCTAGTTGTCTAGAACATTAAAACAAAGCAAGTTACTTTCATGTGCCACTGCAAATGCCTGTGCCTATGCAAAACACATTTTTCTGCTAGAAAGTGAGTAGTAGATGGATATGTGCATCCCAGTACTTGTGTATACAGACATCAGATCTGCAATCCTTGCAAATTTTGAGATTTTTCAGCTTGAGTAATTTGTACTGGGGTGGCTTCCAGATACTTTTATGCCTTCCTGATCCTGGTTAGCATAGGCAGCATGAGGCCTTGTGTAGACTTTGGGTGTACCCCATCCCTTTGCAGGAGTCATTATTTTAAAATGTTTGTTACAGCTTTGAGAAAATAGTTAGGATATTTTGACTTTATTAAACATATTGGTCGTATCAGAACTGTTCTATGGCTGCTGTTTATCATATAAAAACTAAGGATTATTTTAGTTCTCCATTGGCTGTCCTTCTAGCATGTGTTCATGTGGATGTATTCTCTTCATATTTTCTCCAAACCTTTTGAGAACATTTTTGTGAAATACCTACACGTAATGAAAAAAAACCAAACCTAACCACCAAATAAAAATGCACCAAACCCCATATCCTACACCAAATATTATACATTGGGTCATTTCCTCCTAGAAAATCTTGTACATGCTTTTTAACTGGGACTGTTTCTTACAAACGAAGTGTGAAGTGCATGTATTAATTCACTGAAAATCCATTAATCTATTTTCTTCATATCCAAGAAAACACACCTTTGCGTTATACGCCAAAAAGACATATAAACAATAACTACTGAGAAATTATTCTGACCTGCACTGCACTATTTTAAAAGTTTTAATTAACGAAAGACTCTTTTCAAATTGCTATAGAAAGGTCACGTACAGAAAGGTTCACATAAATGTGAAAAAGTACACGGCAGTTCCCTGGCCTGATGAGTGTTTTCTTGCCCTAATTCTGGCATCTCTTGACAGTGTTGGTCATTGTTTCTGTTTTCTTGTGCTGTTTTAATCTGTGGCTGTTCAGTGGTGAACACTAATAGTAATAGTTAGAAATGAGTTGATGACTGCATCATCTCCTTATTCTCTTTACAGCCAGCTTTACCCATTCACTGTCTCACAGTACACAAAACTAATTTTCTTGTAGAGAAGAGCTTGAAAGCAGCTTGCTTCATCCGCTCTAAGAAGCAAATGGTTGGGCTACAGACCTGCCTTTCATGATTGCTGGTATGGCTCCCTTTTATCACAAACTGATCAAAAGAGCCTAAAAATGAAGAGATAAGGGATTTTATTCAACCACCAGACAGGGAAATAGGTGGATTGGATTAATCTCAACACTTCTTCTTGAAAGCCTGAGAATTGTCCACATGTCAGGTGCTCTTTGGGCCAAATGATAGTTTTTATTGCTTAAATTTGACTGAGATCCATCCATTTTACCCAGAGGTGGGAGCAACTAACACCAGTTAATCCCCATACATTCCTGATGAATGTGCAGAGTACTTGTCAGCTTTGACAGGGTAAATGGTGAACTAGCCTATTAAAGGATACTTTGGCTGAGATCAAAAAATGTATCTTTTATATCTATCTCAATAACATCCATAAGATATGCTACTGATATGCTTGGATATTCTATTTTCCATCTTCTGCATCTGCAGCACGCGCCTTTGCTATGGCTCCCAAGATTCAAAGGAAAGGGGGCAGGATTTGTAATGGAAATTCTGGGTATGTTGTGTGGGTCCTGGGCAAGGTGGCAGTGATAGCCAAACCATCGTGATCCAGGTAGTCTTAACCATTCTATCTGAAAGAGCCCTTAGCTGAGGTTTTTATGTGGTGTGTGCAAGGGTTACAAGAAAGAGTAGCTCCATAACCCGCATGCTGGCCACAGTTTATGCCTAGAGTAAGTTTATATCAGCTGGAGATAAAAAAATTTGTCTGCCTTTTGGACCCATATCAAGTTATCTTTATTTTGCTGGTAGTGATGGCTACATGTTGCTTGAGAAATGGGGAAGGGGGAGGGAGGTGAAGGAGTAAATCTTTAGACTACAGAAACCGTATTTTCAAATGTTCATTTTTAATACATGTTTTCTTAATATCTAATTGATCACAAGATTAGGCACAGAACATAAGCAAGCTAATGTGCACATTTAGTCATATAGCAGTGTGGACACATTTCACATGGGCATACACAGCAGCTGGAGAAAGCCCTGACTCCACCCATTGATGGGGAGCCAGGTTTTCTAAGCAACATGCAAGTGAAAATTACACTGCCTCTTCCATAACTTTAAGCTCAGGGAGAAGGTGCAGAAGACTAAGGCATGAGTGCCTCACTGCATAGAAAAGCATCAACCTACGCAGATGTGAATGTCTGGCAATTGTGCATATATCCTTCAGTGGGACTCTGGCTTGGGGATTGTGTGGCTTTGAAAATCATCCTGCACAGATGCTGGTCGTGTATGTTCTAATAATAGCAATCTCTGTATTTCCAAAATAGACCCTTACTCATTCTCCTGTTTTTGCACCAGGTATGATGCTTCATTATAGTTCCCTGGCTAGCTGGTGCAAAGTGAGAAACATGTTTCATGTCAATATTACAAATGTTCAAGACGTAGTTGAGCTGAATTATTTTCTGATTGTATCTGGGTTTCTGTTTACTATTTGAAGACTTTTTTTGGGGGGAAAGTGGAGTTGCCACCATTTTGTATCTCCAAGTTTCACTTTAAGGTGGAAAATGGCAAAAGAGTTGTTCGGGTGAGCTTGGAAAGATATTTTATCTTGGCTAGTCTCTCCTTCCCCTTAAAGCAGAAACTCTTAGAGGGGATCAGAACAATTATCTGCTTTGTGAAGATCTAGAAATACAGATGAGAGCCTTCAGCCGTGCACATTTTACAGCATAAACAAAATGCAAATGTAGAAAAATTTAAGGAGGTGGTAATTGATTTTCTTGGGATGGAGTTTGATTTGGGCATTTGGGGAAGAAGTATTTCAATTTGTTTGGATGGATTTTGTTGGAAAATTAGAGTATCAAATTAAATTGCTTTAAAATATAGTGTGCTGTTGGAATTTCTTTAAACTAGTAGAAACCAAAGTCACCCAAGGTCAGCAGTTTGCTGAAATTTTCTAAGGCTGTCTTGTGTCCACAGAGAATTGAAGCACAGCAACAGTAAAATAATCCCATCATTAGAACAGTATACTGTTTTTTTCAAGTTATTATGTAAGATTAATAAAGCATTTTAATTTATACCCTTTGATGTATATACTAAGGACTGTCTGTAGGTGTTCAAGTTCTGCTTTGGAAGCATACAAGATATTCCACTTTAAGAATAATTTCAGTGGCTCCAAGTGGCTATACCTGGGTGGTTCTTTTCTTCTTCACTTCTGTGGGGTTCACTCATGCACTGCTGGTTTGTTCTGCAGTCTAAAGGAAAGGAAGTATTCTCATCACCAAATGTTGTAACATGCCTACATCAGTAGGTTCCTTGTGTGATTCATGGAGAGAAAGCTCTCACACAGAACAATTCCAGATTCAGAACAGAGCTCAATTTATTCAGTCTGAATTGCCATCTAAAAGAGCTTCTCTCTCTCTTAACTGTGTAAGTACTATATAGACTCTCCTCCTAATTTTTTCTGTTAAAGTTACAAGGTATGGTTTGCCTGGCTACAAGCAGTCTGCATACTTGATGGAATTGTCTTCTGAGAGGGAAACAATGCAGATGGATTGGGGGTTTCTGATACACAAATAGTACAATACTTCTGGAAAACTAATTTGGTTGGTAAGCCATGTAGTCCTTGGACTTTCTGTAGGTCTTGTAGTTCATAGTGATGGTAGTTTTTTGCATGTACTGTAGCTCATTAGAAGCTGGACTGATACTTGAAGTATTATTATCCATTGAATAGTTACAGAATCAGTAATTCATGGGTGTCATTGACCTGAGGAAAATAGGTATTGTTGCCCTAGAACGTCATACCCCATTACTCACATTTCAAATCCATAAAGCTTTACATAATGTTTGTTCTTGAAATATTTTTAAACTGGGAGATAAGTTTAAATTTCTGTTTTAATTCTTGTTCCTGTAGTATTGGAAATGCATCCATCAACGAAAAGCTGAAGTATACATTGCTGTATACATGAATCAGCTCTTACCTTTCATACCTTACCTTTCATATATGTTTGTATGGCAGGGTTTTCAGAGGGAAAAAGGCAAACTGTCTTCAACACAACATAGAGGGCTGTCAGTAGCCTTTGATCTTTTTGCTTATCCAATTCGTAGGTTTCCCTGTTTCAAACTGTCAAGCATTTGTGTGTGTGTTCATTACTGCTTCTCTGTGGAAAAAGTGGGATACCTTGGGCAAGTTCACTTCTTCCCAAGGATTCTCACTGCGTCTAAGACTTGAAAGTGCAATTTGCTGTAAAGCACTAGGTAACAACATAGAATTTGAAATCCATTTCTCTGTACTGATAAGGTTTATCCTGAAGAACCTTTATGTACACTGACCATGGCTTGGAAAATGATATCACAAAATCAGAATTTTTTTTCATTCAGTTATAGTATTATATTCAGTGTAGCAAGAAATGGTTTTGCATGACAGTACACATGTAAATGTCAATGCATATGTCATTTACAGTTATCTGGGTGTTCTGTGAGATTCACAGTGATCATGTTGGAGAAAACTGTCTCTGTTACACTAAATAAAATGTGCTTAGTAAAAATTGCTAGCAATTTTTTTTCTAGACAGATAATGACATGGTAAGAATACAAAACAAAACTACCAGAAACAAACCATTTCTCAAGCAGTAATATCTACGGGACAAGTGATCTAAATTGGTGGAACAGGGAGAGTTCATCACTGCACTGCAAAAGGACTTGAAATATAACCTAAAGGCAAGTGAAATACTGATTCCAAGCTTTGAAATAAC
>JAXCHO010000079.1:28297500-28310000 GCA_036630365.1 Acanthiza pusilla
TGAGCTACCTATCCATTTATGCCATTAAAAATACGAGTTTTATGTAAAATATAAATTTGTATGATTCCTGTTATCGATTAGTTCATAGGAACAATGGATGAGTGTTTACCTGGAAAACTTTTTTACAGCTAAAGCTGAATTTTTAATGTGCAACAAAAGAGTGGTGTTAAATACACAGCCTTAGTCTCCTTTATTTCTCTATTAAATTGAGCTGGGATAAACGCAGATTTTTTATTCTTCAAAGAAGTTCTGTCTTCATTTTTTCAGCCATGTTCATCTATCTAATTTCCAATATCAGTGTTTTCATTCCTAGTCTTAGCTTTTCTTTAATTTGTACATTTACCTGCAGTAATAAAGCAATTTACAGTTGTTCTTGCCTGAAATGCCATTTAGATGTATTAAAAATTATTTACCTAGCTGTAATTTTGTTTAGTAGGATTTATAAGATAATCCAAAAAAATGGGGGACAGCCTGCCACAAAAACATGAGAAACTTCAAAATATCCATGGATATCCATCTGGGTCCATCATGGGCCCAACAGATTTATGTGTTCTTCAGAGGCTCCCCCACTCGTGTTTTGTAGAATTGTATACCCAGTCATCGTCATGGCAATGACAGAGTTCAGTTTCTTTGAGGATGCTGTGTAACAAAGAGTTTGCAGTCATAAATCATGTTTCACTTTGTCACTTCAATTTTTCATGAGAGGTTTAACCAAGAATTTTGGGGAGTTTGTGGCCTGCTCAAAGGAATGACCCTATCTCTTCACTGGATCACTCTGCCTGAACTGATTTTAGATGCATTGAGATATTTCTATGAAAAAGTGTCAGAGATTGCAACATTTTTGTAAAATTAGATTGGAAATCTTGAAAAACACAGACACTGTCAAAGAAATGTACCTAATGCATATAATTGGCCATAAAATAGCAGGTTTCAGATAGTCTTCCAACCCAGATAGCACAGTAGCACTATGCCAGTAAGGAATAAAGTACAGTCTGGTGTATCACTGAAGGCTGTAAAATGTACCAATTTATATTACCTAATGACAATTAGAGAAATCTCTTTGCTAATGCATTCTGCTAATGTAAATTTCAAGCAGTTTTCAAAATGCCTTGTCCTTTATCTGTGGGAAAGAATATATGTATCAGGTGTGATACACAAATATGTATCATCATAGAAAATTCCTTTAAAGGCAATATTATCTATATAAATCTGTATTTTTACTAATGATCTTGACTGCCAGGCTTTTTCATGCTTCTGTCTATCATCCTGAAAAGCCGGTATATTAGGTCTCTAGCTTATACAGTTGAAAGGAACTGTTGAAAATTACAGGAAAAACAGATTTTGAGAGAAAAGCTGTCAGAATGTGTTGCAAAGCAGATGTGTCTCCAAGTATAAGAGCATGTACACAGTTAGGGAGGTTCAGAGCAGATAGTACAAAAGCTAACAAAAATATGCCAGGTGAAGGGGAATCTGTATTTCAGACTGAGGAGCAGAGGACTCCTGTAGCACGATGAGTCTTGCTAAACATCTTACTGCTTGGAGTCTTTAGCTCAGAGTATGAACAAATCAGTGCCAGTTAGAGTTAAGTTAATTTTCGCTCTGTTACACAAGCTAGGAATGATAGAAGGAATGTAAAGATCAGAGAAGTGGTGTGCAACACCTTCATATTTTGGTGTATATTATATTAGTAAGCAGGTAAATGTTAGGAAAATTCTTGCAGGGTTTAAAGGTTAAAGGCAATGGTTTAATTGGGAAAGCATCCATCTTCCTCTCTGCCTTCTCATATCTGTGCGACGTGGTAGTTGAATAGCATCGTTTAGATAAAATTGCTACAAGAAGACAAATTCAGATCCCAAGTAAACAGAGGAGATTCTTAGTGATTTCAGACGGAAATGAAGAGTGACTCCAGTCAGTGAATTTTTAATTTGCTCATGCATCCCAAAGTTGTAAAAAACTGTTTGTCATACCTTTAGGACTTGCTAAACTTAAAATGAATCATTATTGTATAGAGATGTGATGTTTCCTGTGCTACAAAACTAGATGTTACAAAGTGTAACAATCAGAATTAATAATCTGAAAGTTAGGTGTCTACTCACAGGGAGTCTGCACTCAGCGGAGAGAGACAGGTGTATTCACAGTATGGGCTTAGTTCCATGTTAAAATAAATGCCCAAACTAAATCAGATAAAGTGTTCTCAGGATTTCTTTATTCTGTTGACTGTGGAAGGAATACACTGATAGATGAGCTTAAATTTCTCCCCACAAGTTTCTGAGTGTAAATCTGCTTTGTCCTTTCTATTTCTATTTTAGAGTAAAACCTTCAGAATTTTTATTCTTAAAATTCATTTGATGTTTGCAAAGGATTATCAGAGTTTTTAGTAAAGGCTGGTATGTTTACTTTCCAACTCTTAATTAGTCAATGTTTTAAGACCATAGTTTATGCTGTGATGAATTGTGTGAAAAGTGGCATTCTGTGTAATATTATATGAGGTAATTTCTTCTAAAAGTAAATTTCAGCAAACTTGTGTTTCTTTTTTCCTCTGTTTCATTTATACAAAGTCTTTCGGGATAGATTCAAGTAATAGAAACATTAGAAGAATTTTCCCTCTTAAAATTGGCTCATGATTTAATTTTTTAATAATAATATTATTTTTGCTGATTTACAGAAGACTGGAATGTCCCACAACATCTCACAAAGCAGTATTTATATGCCAGCTTGCTATTATATACAGAAAAAACATTTGAATTTTGCTAGACAAGCGAGTGGCTGCTTTTTCATGGGTGGAAAGCCTGGCTTGCTGACAGCTGTTTGACCGTGTCCTGCTTAGCTGGAGCTGTGGTCTCACATTGTGTGCCTGCCTCAGCGCTTGACAAACACCTCAGGCTCTGTCACAGGACTTTTCTCTCCTACCTTCAGAATGAAACATACTCGCTGTGTCTTTCCAACTCACGCATATATTCCTGAGAACATGTGTGTATGTGCGTGTTTATGCATATGCAGACACTTGATCTCAGTATAACAAGTGGAAAATAAAGCCATGTCCAAAACAGCAACTACAAAAAAATGCATTCTTAGAGTTTAGTGAAAAAGCTAATAATCTAATGCCAAGGTTTCCCAACTTTCAGTTTTCAGTTAGGAGTACTGAGGACACCATTCTCTCTGCAGAGACCAGGTGACTGAGGTGGCAGCCCCTACTGTGTACCCTGATATGTCCATGACATTTTTATTCCTGTATAAATCAGACTTTCTTAAAAGACTAGCTGAGCAAGAAAGTTTTTCTTTACTGAAGTGATGTATTATGCAAAAAAAAAATTTAGGCTAAGTGTCTTTATTGTGGAAAACATTTACTGCTTTAAGATACTTATTTTGCTGTCTGCCTTAATCATATCCTTTGAAATAGTCTCAATAGATTTTTCTCTTCGTAACATTATGACACTTGATAAGATGATTGATTATGAAGTGTTGAGAGCCCTGCCATGTGATCATTTATTTTTAAATACACATTTATACTAGCCAATGCTTAAATTTCTTGCAGGAATACATAAGAGATGTGAAACATAAAGCTTGAGTCTGATCGAAACTGATGCCTCTGGAAATAGAGTGCCACAGTGCTGTGGCCTTAAAATAACAGATTCTGACTGAAACTGGAACTTTGCAGTGATAAATACTATGTAAAAAATTATGGTCCATCTTTGGTACAAAATAAAAAAGATGTACTGCTGTAGTGCAGGCAAAGTAAAATGTGTTTGACGATGATATCTTTCTTTCCCTGTGCAGGTGCCTGTGTCAGTGGCCATGATGACTCCCCAGGTGATCACCCCTCAACAAATGCAGCAGATTCTCCAGCAGCAAGTGTTGTCTCCACAGCAGCTTCAAGCACTTCTCCAGCAGCAGCAAGCAGTTATGTTGCAGCAGGTAATGTGTGTTACCTGCTTTGGACTGTTAGCACAGGGCATTCACACAAACGTCAGCCAGATTTTTTGGGTCTTATTTTGTGATATTTCATTGCTTATTACACCAAAAAGAATGAACCTAAACATCAAACTTCTCAGTCTCTAATTTTTTTTTTTTAATTGCAGAAGTGCGAAATTGCACTTCGAAACATTAAATACTATATTAAAATCAGCAGCAGCAGCAGTGGCAGATGCATTACAAATACCAAACAAATTGATGTTTAAATTTTCAAGCGCTTAGGCACATTTTAATTGTAGACCTGCCAAAGGAAGTGCAAATAGACTTGTAGATAATTGTTGCTTTAAAATTCATAACACTGTAGTGCTCCCTTTAGTCACATAAATGGTATGCGGTTATGAAATTTGAACTTAACAGCTTGTTTCATCAAGGGAAAAGGTTTTTTATTTTGTTTTTTTACATACTAAAAATTTGTCCCAGATAAGGCTAAAATGAAGGAAGAGGTTGTTGTTTCCTTAGCACAAAATATGTCAGCTAATTAAAAAATACGTGAACTTGTTACTCATACAGTAATGATAGTGTCAGTGATCAGTGCCTTGGTGTAACAGAGTGAATTTTTGGGTGCATGCTTAATTGTCTTCCAGAAAATGATGTGTCTGTTTGTCATAGTCATAGCTCAATCACTGAACTGTATGTTTAAACATTTTAATATCCAGTACCATGATCATTACAGGCAATTCACCTTCAGTTGTGAATCCAGCATCCTGCTAAGCAGATTGACAGATTAATTACTTTTTCCCCCTCAGAAGCAGACAGTTTTGTTTGGCCTTAGTGACTTGTAGGTTTCTTGCAAGTGGATGAGTACAGCTTCTGATTTGTTATATAGGACATGTGAGGAACTTAGGCATAGTTATTTGAGGAGTTAATTTGGCTCTTGCATTCCCTTTAGAATACAGATTTTCTATACCCTTCTGTTTAGGATATTTTGGAATCTGCATTGGAAAATTTCAGAACCGCCTTGGAAAAAAATGTATGTAGATCTGCCTCTTCAAATCACATTTTTTGTTATGAGGTGATTCTTAATGGCTACGCTACCATATGCCAATCTAGAAGAGTTTAGGAGATTTATAATACTTGAAACATTTGCCTTTATTTATTAAAGTCAAAATGGTTTATTCAGCAACAACTACAAGAGTTTTACAAGAAACAGCAAGAGCAGTTACATCTTCAGCTTTTGCAGCAGCAGCAGCAACAGCAGCAGCAACAGCAACAACAGCAGCAACAGCAGCAACAACAGCAGCAGCAGCAACAGCAACAGCAGCAGCAGCAGCAGCAGCAGCAACAGCAGCAACAGCATCCAGGAAAGCAAGCAAAAGAGGTAGGAGCTAAGACCCTTGCTGATGCACACTAGTCTGAGCTGTCAGAAGCTTGGAAAAGACCAGTTTAGATCCTTTCCAGTAGCAAGGATGCAGCTCTCAAAGATTTGTTCTTATGTTTTTACTGGGCTTAATAGCAGTGCTGGTATAATTCTCCTGCTCCCCTTTCTCAGACATAGGATTTGAGCAGTCTAGTGCTGCTGTCGTCTAATGTTCGCTAACGAATCTGCGTGTGCAAAGAACAAACTGTGTGGTGGACTCTGTACTGATTATCTTGTATTCACAGGCAATCTGTGTTGAGGAAGGAGCCTTACTTTGCTCAGTGGCACAGCTCAGAGAGCATGCAAATTTAGTCCATGGCTGAAAAAGAGCGATTGAGCACAGATTTCAAAGTCACAGGCCCCTGATTAATGAACTGCTACTGTAGGTTTGAAGTGGCGAGTAGAAAGTTACAGTTTGATGTGCTCATAAATCAACCTGACAAGTGGGTTTCTCAGGCCTGGCTTGCACTTGTCAGCAAACTGCATCAAATATAAACATAATACAAACAAAACATGTTGAAGTAGTTAAATTGATCAGCAGGTATCCTAGACGTTGTCTTCAAGCTGCCCATTATGCAAACGTCGAGGAAGCAGTTGTGACCTCCTGAGGCTTTGTTTCTGTTTGGATTTGTGAATAGAATTTCAGACAGCCATCAACTACGGAATAGAAATTGCTCCCTTATTTCTCCGGAGGCTCTGGGCAATCCACATGACTTGCTCCATTATGCAGTCTGTTTTCCAGTGAGCGCATCAGAAGTTTCTCTTTTCCCCAAACTAGAAAGGAAAGGTCTTCCACAGCAGCTTGTCTTTTTCTGAAGTGTGACTGCCTTCTCATACCCTCCTGAGTCTTTGTAGACTCAAGTTTGCTTGAAATGCCTCACAAAATTGGAACCTGTACTTTTGCTCCATAATAGGGATTTCGTTGCCTTGAATGCCATGCTCCCTGTAATATATTCCAACATGAAAAGAGAGTGAGCTAACAGGCCAGTGAAAGGAAGGCTACATCCCAGTTTACTAATAGATCACTGGAGACCATGTTTATGGGCCACTGCAGACCAAACTTAGTCAATTGGAAAAACAAGAGTGCCTTCAAATCAAAGGCTGCTGTAAAAAGTTATACGTTTAGCATAGATAAATTTGTTATCATCTGCCATGAGCTGAGCTTTTTTTTTTTATTTGAAACAGCTGTTATATACTTTGTCTTGACCCTTTTCTTTAGTGTGTCATTAAGTGTATCTTGCCATTTTCCCTAACACCTAATAGCTTGTATGAATATAATAGAAAATTTCAAACACTTTCACTGCCTGAGTATTCTACAAATAACATTATTATTTAATAACTGAGATTAAAAGGAAAGAAGTTGATTTTATGTTTTTGGCTTTCTAGCCTTTACTGCGCACTTTACTTTTTGCTGCATTTGCTTTTTCTTTTTTTTCGCCCCTTCTCTTTGTAGCAGCAGCAGCAGCAGCAGCAGTTGGCAGCCCAGCAGCTTGTCTTCCAGCAGCAGCTCCTCCAGATGCAACAACTTCAGCAGCAGCAACATCTGCTGAACCTTCAGCGTCAGGGACTCATTTCCATCCCACCTGGCCAGTCTGCTCTTCCTGTCCAGTCTCTGCCACAAGGTATTTGAGTAATATATGATCAGAGAAATTTCTAATTTCACAACTTTTTAACCCTTTCTTCTGCATCTGAGCTTCAGAAATTTCCCACTATGATACTTAAGCATACTTTTCAATTGAAACTTTATTATTCACGTTGCCAAATTTTCTGGAGGCTGATAAATTTTACAGTGTACTTTTATGGCAAAAAAGACAGCTTTTTAGTGGTTTTTCCTAGATGGAAGGTGCATATTTATTGTGCTGAAAACAATTTCTAATAGCAGCACAATTCAAGCATCATTGCTTTTCTCTGAGGAATCACTGAAATCTGATTTAGTGGAATGTTATTTCATTTAATATAAGCAAACAGGTATAAAAAACACCAGACAGTGATACTAAAGCCATTCAAAAGCTCACCTTTTTTTCTTCTTCTTCTAAGAAAATGAAGTGTTTGGCATTGAAAGCACTTTGCATCTTCAATTTATGACAAGTGAATTTAGGGACAAGCCTTAGGATTTATTTTCTTTTCTATTCCTTTGTATTAAATAGCTTAAATAGGACAACAAATTTTGAAGGTGGTGATTCCTATAGTAATGAACTATGACTGGCAAATAACAGTGAAGACTTTCGAAAAAAAATTCCTTTTGTCACTTTAATCAGGATTTCTCAATGATGAAAATGAGCTCAAACTCTACTACTTGAAAGAAAATAGGGCACACACTTTTTAAAAGTAAATTAACTTGGAGATAAATGCTGCTTACATTTTAAGATAAGGTCACTCTTCCCATCTAAAGGACCCTATCTATAACCTGTGAGGTACATGTTTCTGTTTATTTTGTCATAGAGAGTTGAGTTAAGTGTCTGTTATAAAAATTACACAATCATTTGGTCTCTGATACCCCAGTCCTGAAATAAGCATTGTTTAGACTGTGTTCATGACAGGTAACATTATTTTTAATTGGTCCTTATGCATGTAATTAGTTCCTCCACCAGATAACTGTTATAAAATTGAAGCCTCAGAAATCAGATAAACAAAAGCAGAGTATACAGTATATAGACAGCAATCTAAAGAAAACCCTAAAACCCCAAACCAAAATAAACAAAAAAATAAACTGAAACTAGCAGAAAACCAGAGATTGCAAATAAATGTGTTAATTTCATGGATTTTGTTGTGTAAATAAGCTATGACACAAGCATATCTAGAGTTGTTAAAGCTACAGCGAAAAAGAATCCTACTACACTAAATATTATTTTTTGAGAATAACAATGGGGAGAAAAGTTGATTCATAAATTTGGACATGAAAAACTGTTAATGGTGGTTTCTTTTTGTACAATTGGCTTGGGCCAGAGTCAAAAAAAGCATGAAACAGAACCTCTCTCTGAACTGCTTTACCTTTTGCAATCTCCTCTTGTGCCATCTGTTGCAAGAGGAATTCCTCAGGTTTTCTCTCACTCTAAGCAATCCCCGTAGATTTCCCTCAGCACTCCTACCCAACTGCATTGATATTCATTAGTTTAATGCAACACTCATTCATCCACTTCTAGTATAAAAACACAGAAAAAATACCTTTTTGATAATTCTTAGGGGAGATAGTAAACAGTTCAAGACCTTTCTTTTACTCAAAGAATTAAGTCCAAGTGAGCTCATGATAAAAAAGATTGATACTAAAGAAATAAGAAATTACAGAATTTTACAGGTAAAATATATATGTATTGTTATTGTTCAAGTAAATTAATCTCTTTTTTGCTTTTGCCTTGATGTTTTTTCATTATAATGAATTACTTACAAGTATTTAATTCTTCAATTTTTAAATTAAACCTTCAGAATTGCATTAAGGAAATACTAGATGTGGTAAAAGTATGTTTTTCTCCTTCAACTGTGCGGCAAGAGATACAAGATAGTTACACAGAAGGATTTACACATGTAACACAAATATTTTTATATGCATCCATTCAGATTGCTCAGTTCCATAAATGGCTAGAACACTTGAAAGTAACACAGGGGATTCGTGTTTGTAAGTTATTGGTCATAAAGAGTCCCATAAACCACAAATTATTATTGGCTGATAATAGGGGGTAGTGTGATATTACATTTGATAGTGTGAAAAGATGTATCTTACAAGTACAGCTGTGAGGTTTGCATATATAAACAGTATTCTCTTCAAGTATAGTTTCTGCCTGTAAAGAACAGGAATGTTTCCCATGTTTTCTTGATGGTCAGGTGTTTCAAATAAAGTGCAATAGGTGTTTCAGCATCTATTTTGTGACCAGGTCTTCACTATGCCATGTCCACAACCAGTGGTTTGCTGTGAGTTACTTCCATGTACCGCTGCACATATCATGCTAGTTAAATGCAAAGAAATGTAAATCGCAGCAATAAAAAATTCCAAACAAACAAAACAAACAAAAAAACACCAAAACGCCAAGTTTTGATCAGTGCATGTTGGAAAATGAAAAATAGTTGCATGGATGGCTTTTGTACGTGATAGTTTTATTAAACATTTATTGAAACGTAAAAATAGAGTAGATAGAAGTGAAAAGAGTTATGAAAGAAATATCAAAATCCCCAAATTCTTGGTGTTTGTAAATTTCATAGCAAATCAGGATTTGACCTTTTTATTATAGTCTGTAATTTTATTTCACTCTTGGTCCTCTTTTTGATCCTTTCCCTTTTAATATTTTGTGGAGAGGGTATTTTAAGGGTTGTCACAACCCATGAAACTTTAAAACTTACCCTACTTTTGCATCCAGACTGAAATGTCTGTCAGCCATTTTACAAGTCTCTTGTAAAGAGAGAGTTTGACTTTTTTAGACACAGAAACCACAAAATTGCTATAATTTACAATTAATTACAAATCCGCTTATTAACTTTATACTTTTTAAGTGCCTGCCCTTAATCCTTTTATCCTAAAAGGCAGCCTTTCAGAGTCCTCTGAAGAAGTGATAAAATTAACCAGCCTGAGCCTAGAGAGAAATTTCTTTCTGATTTAAAAAAAAAACCCTAGGTGAGCTGGGCAGCCTGGAGGCGCAGCTCCATCAGCAGAGGCTGCCCAGCAGATGCCCAGCCAGGCAGGACATCCCTCCCTGCCCATGGGACTGACCATTGCTCCAGCTGCTCCCAGCCTTCCTGCACTCGCTCAGCTCGCAGGGCAGCTCTTGCTCAGCTCTCACAGGGCCCAAGGTTTGATGATCTCAAGTGAAATTTCTCTCACTAGAAGATGTGATATCTGATTACCTAAATAGATGGTTTTATTCTTGGTTTTTATTTTTTTCAGTACAGAATTAGTTTATTTTGTTCAACAGCAGGAGGAAGGGAAGACTTTGAAGTAAATAATGTACTTTGTGTATCATGCCACCTAAATGAATACATTATTTCATTTTGATTTTTGATTACATTTGCAGGTAACTTTTATTTACGACACTAAAATGGGTTTTTTGCAGTGTGCTGGAACATAACTCACGAACTCAGCAGCAATTACTTACCTTTGTTAAACAATTACAACTAGTATTACCATCACTCCTGTTACTCATCTCTCTAATGCAATAAATTAGAGCCTGGCTTCTTTGCTTGCTTCTTTAAAACCTAGGTTTTTGCTGTACAAATACGATATAAAGGCCAGTTTTAAGACTTGCAATCAACTCTTTTTCACTTTTTCCTTAGCTGAGTTTGCCAATCGGTGTTGGTATTCCAGGTGGAGACGCAGGACACAAAGCAGTACTCTAAAAATGAGGTGCTTTCATAATTTAAAAAACCAAAAAAACCCTCCACCAACTTTGTTTCCACACTACCTCCAGAAATTATTTCTGTAAATAACTACTAATCTATTTTTAATAGCTTTATATACTTCATGGTGAGATAGCTACTGACAGGTATTAAGAAACTTCCTGTGCTTTTTCATAATCTTTTGTTGAATCTGTTTTAGTACTCTGAGTTTGTATGTTCTCAAAATAAAACATTTTCTAATAAATAGATTTGCCAAACAGTGAAGAGCAGTCTTTAGATCTTTCTACTGTATCTTATTTACCAAACAAAATCTACTCAATGAATAGTTTGAATGAACAGATGCTTTCTAGTACTTCTCAGGACCAGAAATGTGAGCTCTTCCGTAAAAATAAAAAAAAAAAAAAAGGAAAAAAAGAAAGAAAAAAAAAACCACACAAAAAAAGCAGCAATATTTTGATTCAAACAGCATCAGCATTTTTAATGTTTTGCATTCCAGCAGGTCTAGATACCATGACCATGTGTTACCTAATTTCAGTTGTTGAGTTGATATACAGAAGACAGATTTTAAGATATCTCTGGACCAGACCATGTCAGGCTGAAAAACCTGGCTTTAAAATCACAAGATCTCTGGGCTTTACATTCTTTTCTGCATTTAATCTAGCATTCTTCAAAAGAGAGATGTCAAACTTACAGAGTCTGGCAGTGACAGAAGGTGTATATATTTCTGATGAACTCTTTCAAAATCTGGATTTCCTATCTTAGCTGCATGTTTGGTGGCAAGATAAGAGAATGCTCACAGCCCTTCTCTTGCCTGTGTTTTGTAGTCTTTACTTCAGACAGAAGCATATTGTACTGTAGGTTTCCATGACTTCATGCAAACTTGAGCCAGACAACCCTAACACATGTGTACGAATACATTCAATGAGACATTGCTTTTTGTGACCTAGGATGAATCCTGGAAACTACAAGTTTCCAGGCAGCAAGCGGAGTAGAGAGCAAGTTTAAACTCTTTTTTGTTTTATGTTTAATTTATGAATTTATGAATTTATGTTTTACTACATGTTGATTGTGCTGGTAAAACAGCATCAGCTTTATTGTTGGCATTAATCCATTAATAACACTGAGCTCATTATATGAAACTCTTTATTTTGTTATATTAGTGGGGCTCTCTTTCATTTTATAGCTGGCTTAAGTCCTGCTGAGATTCAGCAGTTATGGAAAGAAGTGACTGGAGTTCACAGTATGGAAGACAATGGCATTAAACATGGAGGGCTAGACCTCACTACTAACAATTCCTCCTCTACTACCTCCTCCACCACTTCCAAAGCATCACCACCAATAACTCATCATTCCATAGTGAATGGACAGTCTTCAGTTCTAAATGCAAGGCGAGACAGGTAATTCTGATGAGATTTCAACTGTGCTTATCATTTGACGTAAAGTTGTTGTATAACATCTGAAGTCACATTATTTCCGATCAAAAAATAACACTTAATACAGGTTACTTAAGAGATTGTGGAGACCTGTTTTTTCAGAATTGTTTATCAATAGGGTGTAATTTTCAGTAACGATGTCTAATTGTGCAGACGCAACAAAATTGCCTGCATGTGGTTTTATAACACATGAACTTATGGTAGTTTGGGTAAAAGTTAGAAATCACAGAATAGAGTGGGCTGGTGTAGAGGTATAAATGCATACTTGTGGGCACTTTTGTAGGTGCATAGTTTCATTCATATTTGAGTTAACGCACCTGGCAGTCAGGCCCTTACTGTTGAATCACACGCCTGGTTTCATTGACAATATACATCCATATGAGTTGTCAAGGCTGCAATTCAGTGCAAAAATTCTA
>JAXCHO010000079.1:28312500-28315000 GCA_036630365.1 Acanthiza pusilla
GATTTAAAAGAACCTGATTTACATAAGTTTGTATTAAAAGGAAAATGAAATCTCCCAAATTCAACGTAGTGTTCTAAGTGTTATTAATACTAAGAATTTAAAGTCATTTAGCTTAAGCATTTTCCTTTTCAAGAAAAACTACATTTTCTGAATACGTCCATCCATCTAGCCTATAGTGATGCTAATTCTTTGGGCAGACTTTGCACATCCATTATGTCAGGTCTCTTGTTATAATCCATGATCGGTAAAACCATTTTGATTAAGGCAGTGTAGTGCTAGGTTTACAGATGCTCTTGCTTTCCTGAACCAAATAACCCTGGAAAATGTGAAAGTGACATATAACATCTTGATAATTCTGGTGCAGAGCCAATCAGGGTTTACAACAGTGTCATGGCTTTTTGTCCGATGCATCAGCAGAAGATGTGTGAGAATATTTTGTTATTTCTTCTTTTCATGCAAGCCTGTCTACTGTGCCCGTAAAACAAATAAGAAGTCATGATGCTGAATAGATGAGTTTGTTTATGAAATAGAAATATTCCTTCATTTTACACTAGCGTTAAAATGGAAATCAATACGTAACCTTGCATTAGATTCTTTAGTACCTTTTCATGTTCACACTAATGCAGAATCCCCATTACAATTAAAAAACATTTTCTTTCAATTAAATATCAACTTTTAGTCCAAAGATTGACCATTTTTCCAACCCATTAACTTTATAGGGGATGACAGGACTAATGGCTGTAGTTTTCAAGGCTTTGCTCTTAGTCTAATCTTTGTTGCGATGTTTCAGGTTCTCTGACTTGAAACAATGTGATACCTGTGTTAAGAGAGTTAATGCAAGTTTATTGTACCAAAATGAAATATTAATAAGGTACACTACCCCAGTCTAGTAGTCTGTATTTCTGTAATATGCTTATGACAACTTTGAAGAGTGCCTGGTTTATGAAATGAACTGCAACTTCTGCTCAGAAAATGGTTTACCAGCAGCTTATTTAAAAAAAAAAAAAAGCCAAGCAGAGGCTCCAAAGAGGAGGATTAGGACAGAAAACACCAGCTTGGCTTCAATTTACTAATAAGGGAAGTGATTTAGTGTGAAGTGACAAATAACTTTCAATAAATGACTTATAGCTACAAAAGCCATTTTCACCATCATTTTTTTAATCCAATATGAATTGTTTCTACTTTGTAAGATAATTTGAGGACATTCCAATTAGCTACAATTCTTTTCAGGTATTTTGATTGGCTCAAGAAGTTTCACATTAAGTGGAGCTAGTATAATGCTTGGAAATATATGGAATGGTTTCAAGGAAGTACAGTAAATCTTCTTCATAGTAAATTTCTGTTTATATAACAAAACCTAAACCTATATCTCTTCTTTGGTATCCCTCAACTACAGACACAAACCCACAGTTTATATTTCTGTCTTTGTAGAGATGGTATTATCTTACAGTTGCTCATGCATGCAAAATCAGTTTGACTATTCAGTAAAAACAGCTTTTGGCTTAAAAATACTTCAAAATTTAAAGACAAATCAGAAAATGTCGTTACATAGCTAGAAAAAAAGATGACAAGATTTAGAGAAAATTCTGGGCACTGACATGATTAGAAAAGTGTCAAAATGCTTATGAAAACTTGGAACTTTGCTGTGAAACAAGTGTCGACAGAAACTAACCATTTTCTGGTCTCTAAGTGAAGGACCTAATAGATCTCTTAAAGCATTTAATATTATTCTTCATGATGGTTTTTTTAATGTCAGAGTGCAATAACATATAACAAAAACTTCAGGGTATTTTGTCTGCAAAATTAACTATCATTCCATTGCTCCAAAGTCAATTTGAGTAGGAAGGATTTGACTTTTAGTGCTTAAACCAAAAGGTTTACAATAAAACATTCCAGCCAGCAGACAAGTGTTCTTTAACCTGCATACAGCAGACGCCAGCAAACATAACACAAGCTACAGTACAAAGACCGGTAATGTTTTCATCTATAGAGACAAGGGGAAAAAAATCATGCTAGAGAAGATAGACCAGCTTTCCAGCAGATGTTTATATCTGGGGCATGAGAGCATGTTTAAAAGCCTACAAAGTATAGTGACCAAGCATCATAGTCAGGATGACAGAAACAAAACCATATAAAGAAATAACTTAATGAAATAATATAATTAGTGCCATATAAAAACTGCTGGTTCTATTTTTTTTTTCTTCTTTCAGCTGCAAAGTGTACAGCATTATGCACTTTCTTACTTAGTGTACATTGTAAGGTTTTTTTGGTCTTGGACTAGGTGGTATGGCTGTAAAATGATGACCTCAAGAATCTTCTTTGAACTTGTCAGAATGTTGTTTCTTTTGGTGACAGTGCCACCATCTCTCAAAACTAAGGCATCTGACATAATCAGCTAAATGAATAGTGACAGCTAACATTTTGTATTTAAACTCCTGTCAGTGTTTAAACATAAGAAGCTTGATGCAAAATAAATCAAACACCACTGATATGCAAGTGA
>JAXCHO010000079.1:28317500-28322500 GCA_036630365.1 Acanthiza pusilla
TTGAGATGGGTAAATGTCCACTAGAATTTTAGTTGAAATTATCTCTCTTTTTTCCTCTAATGGTGCATTATCTTTTGCTTTGCAGACTCCAAATCTGTTTGAAAAAAAAAATACATTTTGACCCACTTCAATATTTATTCCAGCATGTTCTTAGGATATATCATCCCCTATCTACCTCTTTTAGAACATTGTATTTTTTATATTGTTCTGTTATCAATAATACATTCATTTCAGTCTGCTTTATAATGCTATGTGTAGTTCATAATCTGCCTCCTGATTTCCTAATATGTTGCAAATATAATCAGGAGAAAATCCTGTTTCTTTCAACAACTGAATAAGCAGCAAAATAATGGAATAAGCTGCATGTGTATTGCACAGTCTACTTTAAACTTTCAAACCAATAACTCAGCTCTTCAGGATCATTTTCCAGTCCTCCAACATATATTCGCCCTTAAAAAAAAATCCGTTTTTCTCAATTATAAATCAAGTTAGCATAGGATTAGTAAAAGATGAAGACAAGGTAAAAGATCAGGAAGATGCTGATAAAGTGTGAGAATTGACTAGCACAATTTGTACATAACTTAAAAGTCATGACAAGAAACAAAAAATCCAAAACAACAACAACAAAAAAGCCCAAACAAAAAAACCCCCACTCACCCAGCCAACCAACCAACTAACTAAAAAACCCAAACCAAATTGGAAAACAAACAAACAAACAAACAAAAACAAACAAAAAAGGAACAGCAACAAGAGCAAACCCTTTGGAATGATTTCCAGCCTTCTGGAGAAAGAATGTATTTCTGTCTTGGCAGATTGACACATATTGGACCCTAAAAGTGCAGCAACTTAATACAGAGAAAAGTTATTTTAGAGGTTTTTAAAAATGTATTAGACCTAGTTTTTCTTTCACTACATTGACTGTACTTGCATGATAAATAAAGCAAGCCTACTTCACAGGCAAGAAAGATCAGAAAAAAATAATTCTTAAAACAATTTTTACACTCTTACTGTTTCCATAAGTAGCTTTTCTCCAATATGCACAGCAAAATGCACAGTAAAAGTATGGTATAAAAGATGCGTGTATCTCATGAGTTTCTGAAGATTACTGTGTTAACTCTCAAGAAACTTGCAGCATACTCCCAAGTTACCGTGTAATCATATTGAAATTACATTACACTGGACTTTCTTCTCCTACACTGCATACTGCTGTTACATTTAAAGTTCCTCAGGGCAAGGACAGTGTCTGTATCTATTTTGTAAGGTGTTATGCAAACATATGGTGTTGTAATAACTAATAAATAATCATGAGAACGCAGTAGCCTCAAACTTGGGCTGGGAGATCTTTTATACTGGTACTGTTTCTTACTCTCATGTGTTATCCACATATACCTGTGAACCTACTCAGGTGAGCGTACGTGCACGTGGAAGCACAGTGTGCTGGTGTGTACTGGTGATACTGGTAATGATGCAGAGGTAAAATCTGTCTTCCAACCTTTTTCTGGCAATTTTGTACCCAATTAACTGAAAATATTAAGCCATTACATTAACAGGCCATGCACTATCATGCCTGTGTAATTGAAGGAGTAAAATTCTTCTTAATCAAAATTTCAGAAAACACCTAATGGTATGCTCTAAGCAATTACCTGCTTTTTAAACTGATTGTGCATTTTTGCATCAATGGGGGGAATGAAGCCAGTTCCTTTGTAAATAAATAGATTTTAGGTTTTATGACTCGTATAAAGGAAATGTGTCGTTGGTGATGCGTGAACTTAGCATAAACTACCAAGCAAGTCACCTGTATATTCTGAAACAATTTTATATTAAAAGAGTGAACAAAGTCTTTCACAATTTCTTATATATCTTCCCCAGCCATGCCTGTTGCAAGAATAGCAGAACATTTTGTTCACCTGAAAGCTTTATCATAGGGTCCTAATGAAGTCATGTGAAGTCTGATTTAAATGACATAAGTGTTAGTAGAAGTGACGTACAGTCCCTCTATTTTTCCACTGTTTCTGACAAATGTATTTTCACCATAGATTAACAATCAAATGACTACACAGTTCTCTGATTAATTCTTCTGGAAAAGAAAAAGAAGATACATTTCCTCCATAGTATCGATAACTTAGTTCTTTTAACTGTGAGATCATCTGTGACTGTAGTCCTTACAAAACTTACCCCTCATGCCTACAGTGGAAATAGCCACTAAATCCACATTCAAAGGCAGAACTCCTTTACTCCCACTTCTTTTTTAGCCTGATTTTTATGTTTTCTTAGTGGAGCAGGAAGCCCACTATTAAAGCTCCAAAAGGGACCTCTTTGATCCTGGAAGAGTGAGAGAAGAAAAGGAAAACATTGTCCTTAAAAAAAAACCCTTATTAAATAATCTTTGTAAAGTTATGCCCAATTGAAATGTCTGGGGGACAGCCACTTGGGTCTGGGCTGAGCTTCAGTTACCGGCAGCTGCTCACTGAAGTCCTCTTTCCCTGATGTAGAGTGTGGTTTTGTTTTGCTAAGCTCATATGTGTAGCTTGAACCTCTCCCAGGAGGCTCGCTGTGTTAGTAAGGTGTATAGCTGATCCTTCCCCTGCCTTTACCTTGCACACTCTTCTTCATACTGAGGCGGGGTGGGGGATAATCACTTCCATCATCCTCAGAGTCTGCTTCTAGAAACTGCATTGAAATTTGGTTGTTCCCCTACAGCTCTGTTTTGGGGGAGGGGTAATGGATGTTCTGTTGTTGCTTAATGATTAAAGAAGAGCAAATAGAGAAATCTTAACAAAGTCTACATTAATTCTTAGTAGTTCAAGCAGCCTAAAAGCAATTATATCTTTTGGAGATTCATTTGTAAGGTGACTATCTGCATCAGCAACAGGGAGTGGAAATCAGTCCAGTCATTTTACCAAATATTCATAACTGGTTACATTGGCCCTTAGAATGGCATATGTGGCCTGGGAGATAGGAGCTGGATATCTGACAGTCCTCACTGGGACATTTTGTAGAACTAAATGAAATAATCAGTTTTGGTTTTTTGTATTGTTGCCTTCATGGCATGCTCTGACTAGGTCTTTTTGCGTAACTCCCATTGGAACGATATATGCAGGAGAGAAAAATGGACTCAAAGATATTTTCATCTTAACACTGTCTTACTTTCTTTTCTAGGCACCTTAACAATGAACATGCATTGGATGACAGAAGCACTGCTCAGTGTCGGGTGCAAATGCAAGTGGTTCAGCAATTAGAAATACAGGTTTGTTACGTGGATGTATTATCCTATTACTTATTTACTATTAACCTAAACTAAATTGAAAACACTTGCCTTAGTGACTCTAGCTTAAAGACATATGTTTCTTGCATGAAATTTGTTGATATTCATGAACAAGTGAGGGTTTTTTACTTAAAGATTTTTCACATTATAAATTATGCAATAATTATCTAACATCAAGATTGTCTACAGTATTTTGCTTGAACTAAGACTCTAATGCAATTCATCATGAATGAAAAACGCAGTCCCTGGAGCAAAGATTGGATCCAAGCCATCTTCACTTTTTAAAATGCTGGGTCAGGACCCTTCTTCCTTCTTCCCCTTCTGACCCAGTGCTTGTCTGTGCTGTTCTGTGGGATAAAAGAGTAGCAGAGCATATCTCCACCCAAAATGACTCCCGGCCTGATAGGGGGCATTTTTCTGCAAGCAGAAGGTGTAATGTCAGACCCACTCAGGGAGGTCCCCAGGGAGTCCCACGCCTCAGACCACAGGCCTGCAGTGCCCCGTGCATGCTCTAACCATTAGAGGTCACTGCATGTATGTGAATGCTCCTTCTGCTTATGCAGGGAGTGATGAGCACCCCTGGGGTCTCCCACTGTTGTGACTGCACTTGCCAGGCTGCTGAGGTTGAGCACAAGCCTTGGGTGACCATGCAGGACACTTGCACCCGCTGTCTCCTCCTGCCCTTGCAGCAGTCACAGGGGGGTCATCTCTCAGCCGTCCCCTCCCCTCTTGGGACTGCTCAGAGGAACTCAAGGGATGCAGCAAGGGACTAAGATTTTTGTCCCTGTTTCTTGCCATATGTGGAGAGAGAAGGATAAAAACTCATTTTTCTTACCTTTTTGGAATATTGTCTCACATCTCTCTATCATGTAAAAATACTTATTCTTCTTTCAGCCAAGGCAAACTGTTTGGGTCTTCTTTACATTAATACTGGAAGCACAAAACAATGAGAGGAGCATACAATAATGTAATTTATTATCATTTCCCTTAAAATGAAAGATTTTTAAGCACCAGGTAAAGCTGCTATTTCCTTGATTTACAGGGTAGTGGTAGATTTGTTTGTTAGGAATTAATGTCATGGCAAATACTATGTCTCTAAAATGTCACACATATAATACTAAGCCACACATAATATGAAGAAGAAACCTTCTTCCCATGCCTTGCTTCAAATGTTCTTTAATTGAAGATGCACTGATAAAATTATATCCAGCGTGCTCAAAATACCTGCAGTAATGAAGGTAGTTCCTTCTTTTAAAATTCCTTATAAGTTCTTTTCCTTAGTTCATTCTCAGTCTACAGGTGTAAGAGCAGGAACTCTCTAGAAAACGGTAGTATTAAATACCCAATTTAATTCTTATTGCAATTAATGTTGAAATAATGTTGTAGGCATCCAGAGCCAAATCACTAGAATAAAATCCTGAACATTTCTTCTTGCAAGCTAGTTTGTGGGAAAAAAAAAAATTCTTTTCATGTTGTAAAATACATTTTCCTCTTTTATGTTTTGCTATTTTTATCAACAAGTTGCATATTTCAAGCACTTCCTCCTCTTTCTTTTTTTGCTTTTAATTTGGTAACTTGTTTGAGTATGAAACTACAAATATTTACATAACATATGATCAGAAAATGGTATTAAGAAAAGGTAGAGATTTAAGTAACATGATGTTTTTTAAAGGCAGCATAAGGGCTTCTTAAGAACTGTTTACCGTTGACAAAGGCTAGGCTGTAATCTAACAGT
>JAXCHO010000079.1:28332500-28357500 GCA_036630365.1 Acanthiza pusilla
CGTGGGCCTAATTATAACAAGACTTTTGCTTTTCTGATGCAAGTAAATCAATGTGTTCTAACAGGTTGAGCCCCTTCACCCCCAACTTCATTTCATTTTTCCTTTCTAAACTCTGGTCTTCTGAGCTGACAAACCAATCCATTAATCCAAAGAGCCAGAGAGGATGTCTGCTTGTTTTTTAAACTTTGAAAAATCGTTTATTTTCAGAAGCCCAACGTTAGTGAAAAACATACCCACCAGCTTAGGCTATGGAGCAGCTCTTAATGCAAGCTTGCAGGTAAAAAATGCTAAATTCTTTCTTTGCACACACTGATTTTGTTCTTTTGTGTGATGTATTTAATTTCTGCTTATACACTGCTATAGAATTTCCTGTCTTTATGTTTATGTGGAGCTGATGGTCATTCTAAACAGTTGGGTTTATCATCCAAGTAAGTTGTATTACCTAGCACTGCAAGTAGTAGTTCTTATTCATGCTACTTTTGATGTGAAGAAGCAAGAAGGACACCCTGTGGCAAAATCTGGAACATTCAGTTTTGCTGCAAATGTTAGATTGATAGAAGCTTTTGCAAATGCATGTGGATATGCATTAATATTTATCCAAGCTGTCATAAATGATTTCACATCATAGTGTTGGGGAACATGGTGCTCATGGCAAAAACTTTAAAGTTTAATTATAATATATAATTTTTATGCAGAAGAGGCAAATGTCAGGACTTTTTTATTTTGAGTTAAGTTCTGGTCATTTTTTAAAGTATAGCAGCTGCCTGCATTATAAAGGAGCCATACATTGTGTGGAAGGGCAAAGGGGTTAAGTGTAATTCAAAGTCAAAAAATGATATAAAACCAGAAAATGCCATGAATATCAGAACATAGTTAATAATGAAAAATAATGAAACCTAAGCAAAAGAAATAGTAAACCAGAAGTAGAAATGCTGTTACATTCAGAATGTGAAAATAATTGGAAATGCACAAAATCCTTCTGACCACCTCAGCAACTACTCAAATGAGCTGTTCTGTGTTGTGTATATTTGTAAGTGTTCATATACATATGAGTGCTATTTATATGTATGGAACTAATAATTTTGGTCTTACTTTTCGTTTTGGTAGGCTGCACTGGCAGAGAGTAGTTTACCATTGCTTAGTAACCCAGGACTGATAAATAACGCATCCAGTGGCTTACTGCAGGCAGTCCATGAAGATCTCAATGGTTCGCTGGATCACATTGACAGTAATGGAAATAGCAGTCCAGGCTGCTCTCCTCAGCCTCACATGTAAGTGCAGTTAGCTTTTTTTCAAGGAAAAATGCCTTCGTCTAAGGCACAATATTACTTAAAAGAGCTTTGAAAGATGGTAAGTGAAACATCTGGAGCTATATATTTGAAACTAAACATTTATATTAAAACATTTAAATAGATGAGTCTTCATTTACTTTATAGTAAGATTGGTGTAAGCCAATTTTTCCTTTTTTTTTTTAAAACCTTGTCAATTTGCTCGCAAGCATTGAACGTAATGGGAGGCTGATCTCTGTGGTCGTTTTCACAGCCTGGTTTGTAAGGTATAGTCAGAATGTTCACATTGGAATTAGTTGTAATTTTAACTATGAGTCTCTAAACCATTTATGAACTGTAGTAGAGATATTGCCCATTTATATAAACCATAAAATGCAAAGTTTAACTGTTGCCCACAGTTTACATAGAAGCCAGTAAAGTGTAACTTTTTGTCTGTCATATAAATCAGTGTAATTACATATTCAAGTTTAATTACTGGTGCGTCTGTATTGGCAAGGTTTATATGTTATATTTTATGCAAGACTACGATTCCTATTAATATTTAGCAGCTAACTATATCATTAATTACTCTAAATTCTTTCCCCTACCATCTTTTTAATGGAGCTGAGAGAGTGGAAGTATTAAAAATTGATGTATTGTGGATTTCAGAAATGTGTCTGAAGCTTTAGAAATGCCTGGCCTTAATCAGTGGTGTCAAACATGGCAGTTTCTTGTTTACTAAATAGTAAAACATGTATCTTGGAGGTATTGTTTCCCAGGTTATTTATATAATAATTAGCAGTGTGATATCTAAGTAGACTTAGTTTTAAGTTTACTGTAGGATGATTTTTAAAGTGTATCTACAATTATGGTATTTTTTTTAATGTTTTAAAAAGCCGATCTCATTTGCCTTTTTTAATTCCATTTTCTCCTTCACATTTTAAATGTCCATTTTAATTGCTAGAGTGGGATATTTAACAGCAATGGTAATTGAGACCAGACTCCCTTTTTTGCTTATGCTCTGATGTGTGAAGAATCCATTTTGATCTGACCTTTTTTTTTAGGGGAAATATTTTACTGATTTTTTACTTCTTTTGTTTGGCATGTTAATATATCTGTGATCACATAGAAATGTTTATTGTCATGCATTTAATTGTTTTATTGCACATTTATTCTACTTGCCTTTGAAAATAATACACTGTGAACATTCATGTATTTTATCAGGTTCCAAACCATTACTTTTTCAAAATGGAAAAATTTGTCTTTTGGAAGTGTCTTTAGATGTATTAAATAATACAAAAGAAGTAATAAAACTTGAAGTAGAAAGAACGTGAATATATGCTCTTGAGAGTAACACTACTCTAAAACAAGTAAAGTGAGCAATCAGACAAAAGTTTTTATATCCCATGCTTTATGCTATCAACCATGCAGTGGGTAGCTTGAGGCCTTTTACTTTTAGCAGTTCTCCTGAGTATGCTAATGCTCTCTTCCTGTATAAAATGCCAAGACAATAAAACTTTAAAGAGCAAACAAGAGTTAGATCATGTGTGTTAAAAACAGCTACTTTACAGAAAAGAATGACACTTGCTATTAAAGTTGTTTTGTAAGTGTTAGGCAGATCTGTTTACATATCCTGTGTTCTGTCTGCCGTTCTGCTGGATAAACTGTGATATCTGTGCATATGATTATGTAGATATGGCTACATTTATAGCTGTGTTTATAGCTAAAATGCTGCATATTGTAGTAATTTTTGCCTATAACAAAGGCAAATACCTTGAGTTGTACCCTAACTCAAGATTCAGCCTTCCTCTCTTATTTTTTATGATGTGTCATTTGTCACAATAGGCATTTTTGGGACTTGCTATGGTGACTCTTTTGAAACTTGTGAGGACGTGTTGCTCAGTTCTTGATAGATTAAAGCACCAGAATGTAAATGCCCTGAGACAGCACTGGAGAAGGAATCTATGCTCATTCATCCCTTGCACCAAACTTAGTGCAAGAATTCTGGGCGTCTGTGAGACCATGAGCCGTCAGACAAAAGATACAAGCTATGACTAGATACCCACTCACTTGTGACATTTTTTCCTTTTCTTTGATGAGGGAAAAAGGGAATGAATGCAATCTGCAAGGAAAGGTCAGGGTAGGCAGAGGCTTCCATGGGAGGCAGAGGACCAAGGAAGAGAAGAGGCCTCTTTCTTGCATCCATGACCATTGGTCAGGGACCCTCATTCTTGTTAAAGAGGATGACTTAAGAAAATAAGAAAATAGTATAGCTGAAGCAAAACTGAAGTAAAACAAGTGAGGAGTATGGCAAACAATGAAGACACAATTTAATATTTGCATTACCTACACAGTTAACATATCTTTTTTTGTTTGTTTTTAACTGAAAAATAGTTAATGAACTAGTAAAAAAAAATATTTTTCTGGCACAAGCACCTACTTACTTTTGGTCTCCTAAGAGGGTTCACCCAGGAAGTGTGGGTGTTTCTCCCCTAGAGAGGGGTTCTTGAGGTGTGATAATTACTGCACTCACCTCTGAATTTGGAGGCTCTATTAATCTCCAAGTAGATTAAACCTCTATGTTCTGATTTCCAGGAAAGTGTACTAACCACAACAGCAGATGTACGCTGGGCAATTATGTTGCCTGCCATCTTGTGGGTGGCACACATCCAGGAACAATGGAGCAAGGTATTAGGGAAAGAAGCAAGAGGTTGTGTGCAATTTAGAGATCAAAGCATTCAACTGGGAAGGTACAGAGTTTGGATTCTAGACAAGCTTCCAGGGAGAGGCATTTGTTTGGTATTTCAGCAGGAAATGTGAAAAGTGACAGTGACAGTGTCAAAGCCAAGCTTAGCTAGGCATTTGGTTGTTAAAATTGTACTGGCTGTCATTTTATCAGATATGATAAAACTATTTGATAGCAAAACTGTCTTATCTTGGGATGATTATATTAGTGTTTTTAGCACAAATATTTCTTTTTATTAACATAATGAATATTTTGTACGTGTGTGCAGAAGTCAGTAAATCCATGGTTGAACATTGGAACACTATCGGACATACTGATATCTATGATTGTCGTGCCTTATCTACTCAGTGTCAGAAAGTGGGGAAATGGTTTCAGTCCTTGGAAATGAACCTAGTGCTTGGATATGAAGCTAGTACTTCACATCTGGTTTTGCAAATCAGAGTAGTAAGAGCAGTTAGAGTCATTAATTTACACATCTGTGACCAGGTATCAACAGCGGCAGGTGAATCAACTTATTTAGAAAATAGTCTCTGTTCACTGACTAGAGAAAGACAGTAGGTCTATAACTTCAAGTAACTGAATCACCCTTAAATGCTTGTAAAGTGCAGTGAGTCCCAGCCAATGTATTTAGGGCACTTTAAAACCACTAAAATTTTGGCCTCAAGTAATGAAATATAATCAGCTCCATTTCTTATGCTTTTTGAATACTTAAAAATACTGCAGTAAGTTGTAGGTCATCAGTATAAGCACGGCCTGGTAGTTGGGGTAACTTACATTAATTAGTACATAAAACATCTGAAATTTTATACTGTGTGCCTCCCAGTTTCCCTTCTCTGTGTGACGAAAGGTGGCAATTCCATGATCCAGTATGCAGCATATGACTAGTGGGATCTTAAGTCCTAGGTTTTCTTTCTGTGTTTCAGCAGTATTATACCCAAGTTCTATCTTTGACTGGTCTTCAAATGTGGTTCTTGGTATGTAGGCACTGAGTGCTTTCTTGACATAAATCTTCACTGAGAAAATGTGTTGCTTATTGTGGGCATATGTGTTCTGTTCAAATTCTAAATTCTTTCCAAGATCAGTTGTCAACAATCAATGTTAGTCAATTGTATTTTAAGCCAATGCTTAAGACTGTTCCTTCCTTCATTATTTCAACATGGACTGCTTCTCCAAACTTATTGTGATTAAGAGCTGATAGGCAGCATGTTTCAAAGCGACAAACGGAACTGGAGATATTTTATACACAAAGATTCATTATTTATGTAGAACTAGATGCTGCTAATCTTGCATAACAATTGTACATGGATGCAACTATGCCACAGTACACACCTTTGGAGTATAAATACAGTCTTCTGAATTAAAAAAAGAAACCACAAATATGCAAACAAGTGCAATTAAAGCTGGGTTGTGGGAAACATTGGAAAAAGCTTTTATTATTCCTTAAAAACAACGGCATTGGATGAGACATGCACTGATGCTTAGGTACAATAATGACAGTTCATGCGTTAGTGAAAATGCAACTTCTTTTTAACCTGTTTGTAATAGACAGCATACTGCTGAAGAGTTTTGGAAGGATTTGAAGGTCAGCTCTTTCAGAACTAATAAATTTAGATTTTTAAATTAATATCAGGATCATAATGAAATCAACTTTGTGCTTATTACTTTTCTTGTCTCTATTATACATTCAAGAGTTCTCATTTTTGGGGAAGGCAAATAAGGGCTGGAAATCAAGTCAACTATTTTTCTGGTGTTTGTCTCTGCATTTGTACTAGAGTGATTACACATAAGTGATGATTGCAACTGGCACATACCTTGGTGTTTTATCACCAAATCTTTAGCGCTTCACATGTTCCCATGGTCATGGCAAATGCATCATGCAAAATGCTATTTTGCTTCATTGTATAATCCTGGGGGGAAAAGGTACCATTTTAATCTGCAAAGCTCTTCATAGCAGTTGAGGCAACTGAAAGAAATTGGTCATGAGAAAACAAGGAAAATTGCAGACTGACAAAACGTAGTCTTGCCATAGGAAACAATGGGGCAATTATACCATGCTATTAAAACTCACTACAGCTCGTTTAATAAGGAGTGAAAGGATTTAGAAAAGGTGATAGGAAAAGCAGATATCCCACTGGTGAGGTTTTGTGGAAGGGGCTTGTCCTGGTGGTTGTCTCCCTGCTCACTCTGTGAGAGTGTAGACTGAACTCAATGTAACTAAACTCCTTCTCAATTGACTTACCTAAATAATCTACTTGGTAACAGCAGATCCAGAATCCTGGAGTTAATGCATGTCGTTCTGATTTCTAGAATTTTAGTTGTTGACAGCTTTTTTTAGAAAAGCACAATGAAAACAAGAAGAAAGGTTATAGAGTCACTTCTCAAAAAGTGAGTTCCTACATCATCTCCTGTATGACTTTTTGTGTTCAGCTATTATAGTGCTGTACTCTGTAAGATGGGAATTGTTTGAAGCCAAATGTCAAGACACACATATATATTCCATGATCTTTAAAGCTGTTTCTAGAAAATGTTATGTTAGGTTGTTACGAGAAAGAATAACTTTTGTCCAAATGAGCAAGGGTGAGAGTCAATCTGAAAAAAAAAAAAAAAAAAAAAAAAAAAAAAAAAGAAAGACCTTAGCCAGTGTAGTCCTTCGTCTTCGATTTTGTGTGGAAAAAGTGAGTTCCAAGCATCTGTGGTTTCAGTCACCTTTTCCTTTGTATTCTCCTGTCATTCCCAGCCCTACTCCTTTACCATTTCTCACTCTTGCCCTGACTGGATCATTTCTCTCTGCAGTTCTATCTGCATAATCATCAAACTTGTTTTTTTTTTTCAAACTTTTTTATCTTTAAATTTTATTCCCAGAGGCAAATATGATTATTCTGCTCTAAGATCATTTACTTTTGAGGTGCTTCAGTTTGAAAGCATTCCATTGTCAGGTCGTTCCCATATCTGATTATTCCAGTCCCCCACTGTTAAGCTTTCACACCACTTACAGTAGGTTACCTATCATTCCAGTTTTAATCCCTTTCATTCCCTTGTTTCTTTAACTTCATAATGTTCCAATCCCCTGTCTTTCCTTCTTTTTTCTTTTTTTTTTCTTTTTTTTCTTTTTCTTTTTTTTTTTTGTTATCGTTTCATTGTCCCATTTCATGATCTCTTTGCATTTACCTTGGAGGCTTGTTCTGTTCTAGGGGACTGCTATGATCCAAGTCTCTTGTTCATTGTATAAGACTTGACATAGTGTATAAGAAAATAAACTCGCGAAACACATCAATTAACAGGGATGTAACAAGCATTATTAAATAGGTGAGAAGCATGTAATTGAGCAGATGAATGTGGTAGCAATTGCCGTAATTCTGGGTATCCTTGTTCATCAAAAATGTTTCACCTAATCACATGATATTTTAATGCCTGTATAATTTAATTTCACACATTTTTATTCATAAATCTAACATAAGGATGATAATGGGCAAAGAGACTTTGTGACAACAATTGACTTTTATTTTTCTATGAAAAGAGGAAAAGCTAGGAAATGGGATCTTAAAGGTTATGGCTTTTGTCTGAGCATATTCTGATTGAAAGAAGTTCTGTTGTGAGAATATGCAGTGAAATAATTCTGGCTTTTGTACAGAGCCGTTCATGTGTGGACACTAATGGAAAAATAAGCAGTGATATTTTGATTAATAATATTTTTCACCATTCCCATTGAAACAACTTTTCACTTGAATGTTTCCCTAAATATTTATATTCTTCTTTTTCTAAAGTTTATTTTACATTACTTTATTTTCAGTCCATTTGTCCTCTTATGTTTGCGTCTGTTCATCAATTTTCTTATTTTCCAGCACGGATGGTCCAGTTCTTTATCATTTCATCTCTAGCTTCTTAAATGTTACATGTCTTACTTTTGATCAGAAGTTGCTATTTCTTTTTTACATTATTCCAGCCCCAATTGTTGCACTTCTAGAGTACATTCCCAATGCTCTTAACAAAAAGATCACTCCAGAGATACAGTGCCTTCAGCTGAAAAGAGTCAGATCCCCATAGCATGGCTTGTAGAAGTTGGTAGGCTCCTGTGGGGTTTCACAGAATCTTTTTGGAAGCTGTCTTGCTGAAAACTTTGTGGTACTGCTTCATGAATTCTCAGTGTATGAACAAGATGCTTTTGCTTTCCACATAAAAGGTCTGTATAAGAAAAGGCAGCATCTTAAGTGTTGTTGCAGATGTTAAAATTTTGTTTGAAGTTGCACAGTTAAATCTCTCTGCAATGTGGTTGTGTAACTCCTAAAATTAATTCATAAGAGAGTCCTGTCTTTCTGCAATGCAAAAGCTGAAATGACAGTGCCATTAAAGTGTGTTTCTAAAACTGCACAGACAGTAACAAATTTTATCCACAGTTGATGACTGCATTTTTTTTTTAAGTAATTGTAATATTAAAAGCCAAAATTTTTGAAAGTGGACTCTCTAAATACTATTTCCTAAATACACGTCTAAAATGTGTCTTTACACTTACCTATCACATAAAAAGTCAAATAAAAACATACTATTATATCCAATTGATAACACTGATACCAGTAGTTTAAATTATGATCCATAAATTCAAACGTTCCTTGAAAAATATAGGACATTATGCTGAGTCTGTTTGACTATTTGACTATTGTTTAATCTTTAGAATTCATAGAAAACTAGGCACTTCACAATTTCAAAAGACTAAAAATTCCAATGCAGAGTTTGGTTTTTTTAAGTCTTTATAGAAAGACTTCATCTCATGTGAAACCCCATGTGCAGGGCACATTAAAGTTAGCATATCTCAAGATGGATAAAGACGTGATTATACCTGGTAAAGTCCATATGCAAAAGTAAGGTTCACAATCTTCCGATGAAGTGCAGTTGTATCTAACAAAAGCCTTTGATTTAGATCAGTGCTGGGAATGCATATGTGTACTGCAGACCCTTATGTAGTTTCTGTACAGTTAGGACTGCAAGAATTCTGATGGTTTCCTCCAAATAAGCAACAACATTAAAAGTGTATCTTAAATTAGGCTGAACATATCCAGTAGTCTCCCTCCTGTACCAAGATTTTACCAAGTTCATTGTTCCACTGTACCTATTAGTAAGGATTTAATGATGTTGCATAATCTTTGTATGATCGTGGCCGCTCCACTGATGCTTTTCAAAGACTTTAATAAGCTTATGATTGAGATAGATAAGGCGGTATGTTTATTTGATGCAGTATTATGCTATTATAGTAGTAGTCTGGGTAATTAGGGAATTTCCCCAAAATAAATTTTTATTTCTCTTCATGTTTCCCTTCCTTTTCTTCATTCCTTGCAAATTTGACGTTATCAGAAATCATAGCTGAAAAAACTACCTCTGAGCTTTTATCTCCTCTTGTTCTAAGAACACAGGAGATAAGAGTCATGTTGTGGGCAGCCATATATTACAATTTCTCTCCTAAAATTACCATAGTCCATCTCAAATTTGAAAGACATTGTGAAACTTCATTCCTTTGATGATTGTAAGCCATATTCCAATTTCCAGACTAAATATATTCCAATTAGTTTCACTGATACATGTTTTAGTTTACAGAGTCTTCTTTTACTCTTCCTCATGTTTCTCAAATGTATTCTAGACAGCACACTGTGAGCTTTGAATCTTCATTTTGTAGACCAAACAGACTGTTTCTGATACAGCAGGCTGTCCATTTTCCTCATGTGTCTACAAGCCATTCCATAAAAAGACTCAGTTTGGATTTAGTTATGTGGGTAGGTATTAGCAGGTTTTTGAAGAATTCCAGATGTACTTGTATATAATGTGTTTCTTCTTTGTCTCTGTTCCTGTGGGGAAAAAGCATATTTCAGCTATTTTTAGCTAAACCGTTATGGTTTATTTTAATATACACTATCACGGATGGATTGGGGGCCCTGTTGTGGAAAGTACTGTACAAAGGCAAAACAAAAAAGTTTGTCAAATACCTGCCCCAAACTCTTGCAATCTTTAGGTAGTAATTGAATTACTTAGGAGGCATTATTAATATTCATATGCTAACAGTTTGGTGAAATGTTCTGAAAGAAGTTAGAGTGACTGGATGCACTGGATGACTGGATGCATTCTTAAGGCTAGAAGTTGTAGCTGGTGGCAAATGTACGCTGACAAAGGTGTTTGGTTGTTGAGAGCATACTTAACAGGAACGTCATACATAAAAGCAAACTCTGTCTCCCACACAGTTGTTCTGATTGGTCTTTTCGGAAGACTGGGGAAAGACTAAAAACACTACGTTTTTTGCGAAGACAGGAACTAGTTGGGAAATGATGACAGCCTACAGAGCACTGTGCAGAGAAGATGGGAAAGAACTTGTCCAGTGGGAATGGGACAAGAAATAATTATTTAGTATTTTGGCAAGAACAGTTAGGATAGACAGCAGAAAAAAATCCCCTCCTTTCTGACTTTAAGATAATTAAGTACTGATATATGTACCAGCACAGAAAGTCTTTGGAACCACTGATGCTGGAAGCTTCTAAGAATAAATTAAAGTGGTCAAAAGTTATTTAAGTATAAATGATCCTACTTTGGGGTAGCAAAAGGAAATGAAGAGACTATATGATCTCGTGAAGTCCCTTCTAACCCTGTTTCCTTTGATCCGTATTACAAATCTCAAAAAAGTAGGGGCTTCTTAATGTATGCAATGTTTTACAAAGACAGATGAATTGTCCATATATATTTATTTTGTAATTTGGAACAGCTATCATTAAGCACTCTTATTTTTAAGATTGAATTGAAACTTGGCCTTTAAGACTGAATTGAAACTTGCCTTACTGAGAAATACATGGTGAGCATAAAATTCAGCTGATGTGAGAAACACCTGCAAGGGCAGTGCAGAAAGTCCTAAACAGGTCAGTTTGACCCAATTGTCCGTGTTGAGTGTGATGTGTGGTTCTATTTGTTAAATGCTACCATCAGCTATTCAGCAAAAGCTCACTGAAGAGCTGGCCTTTCTCCAGGCTTGTTCTAGCAGACCAAGCTAGTCCAGCTAGGCCAGCAGTCTTGGGAATCCAGAAAGTCCCAGCTGACTGGAAACTGCAGAATGTTGTCCCAATTCCCAGGAAAAGCAGGAGGGCCCTGGTAACTACAGGCCTGTTGGTCTAAACTCAGTGTCCAGCAAAATTGTGGAAAACCTTATTCTGGGAAGTACTGAGAAAAAAGGGTGGAGGACAACAAAAACAGTCATTGGTCACAGCCAGCACGGTTTCGTGAGGGGGAAGTCCGGTCTGTCAAACCTGATTTCTTTCTATGACAGGGTAACCCACCCAGCTGATCTAGGAAGGCCAGGAGATGTGATCTTTTTGGATTTCAGTAAAGCTTTTGATGCTGTCTCTCACAGGATCCTTCTGGAGAAAATGTCCAGCACTCAGCTGGATAAACACATTATGGGATGGGTGAGCAGCTGGCTCATGGGTGAGGCATAAAGGGTTACAGGGAATGGGGTGACATCAGACTGGGGAACTGTCACTGGTGGGGTTCCACAGGGCTCCATCCTCGGCCCTGTGCTCTTCAACATCCTCATAAATGACTTGGACACAGGACTGGAAGGGATCCTAAGTGGGTCTGCCAATAAGACTAAATTTGGAGGAACTGTCACCTCCCTTGAGGGAATTGTGCCATGCCATCTCTCTGATCAGCTCTATGTTTCCCGAGAGTTTTATTGATGCAAAAGTTTTCAACAAAAATAGAAAAACAATTTTATATAGCATGTATTTATATTAAAATGTACGAAGGCCACACATAGCACAGTCCAAATTCTCCCTCAGCTTTTCCTGGATCATCGAATAGCCTTCCAGATTTTGTATAGAGAATATTTATCTTCTCTAAACCACAAATAGCACTGTGTGGTTGCACTGTTCTAGAATCCTTCTGTTCTTTCTCACGGAGAACATAGATAAGTTGCATTCTTTCACTTTTCTAATCTCTGTGTTTGGCACCGGGTGTTATTTAATTGTGGCCAATAGGCTTGGGAGGTGGACTTTTCACTGACCAGTAGTTGTTGGAGTATGTTAGAGTATAAAAAGCCTTTACTGTAAATAAACTGCCCTTCTCCGCCATACTTGGTCTGCTTGGTTTCTCTCAGCAAGCTTCTGCGCCAGGGGGATTCGAAACCACAGCACTGAGGTACTTAATTGTTGCTGCTAAGTTTCTGTGTAACTGGTACAAATTTTTAAAACTTCCCAACCATTAGACACTACAGAGCATGCCAGATCCACAGCCTCTTGTCTTGAACTTTGTTGTTTCTGGGTTTGCTTTTTTCCTATGGTTCTTCAATAACCCCAAAAATATTCACACTGAAATCTCTAGTACTTTGTCATTTTCCTTTGAAATTTTGCCTTAAAAACTTCTGTGCTCTTTCTCCCTAATACTTTTCTTTGTTTAGCATGTTAACTTTAGACGTTTGAACTAGATGCAGTTGACGGGTTGAAAGACTTTAGAGGCCTGTGCCCTAAGCTAATTTCTAGTCAAGTTTCTACTTTTTTGTGGTTCTATCACAGAGAAAATACATTTATTTAGACACCAAAGGGAGCAAGCAAATGTCAAGGATGGGAATTTTAGTAAGAGTTGCTGGAATCAGAAAATCTATGTTAATGTCATCTTCTTAATCAGAACTTGATTCTTAAAAATTTTGATCCTGTAAGAAGGGCTAATTGTAGGTGAGCTTTAAGCCTCATTTGATATTTAAAGAAAATGTATTCTTAATGTGCCAGTTTTTCAGAAAGATAATGTCTTTATCTATGTTCAAAATTTAATATATTGTTGTATATTATATATGTATATGTGTATATATCCTATATGTATAAATAGAATATCCCTATTTATAGTCTTGGCCTTTTCTTGCCAAGTTTAAAAATAATCATAATAATAATTTTTAAAAAATAACCCCAAACAATAGGCAAAACACCAAGACCTGCTCAATTTAATTATAAGTTTCATAATGCAAAAAACCCCTCTGTATATTTTCACCACCTATTTTTAATCAACATTTTTTTTTTATTTTGTTAAAGGGAAATTGTCAAATTAAAATCTGTCAATTTGTACTCTAGAAATTCCTCTATACAATGTTCATGTACTAAGCTAAAAGGAAGAAGAGAACATATTCGGTTGTTGGGGGCATTTTATTGTTGTCAACATTTTTACAACTCAGACTTCTTACTATAAAGCTGAAATTCTTCCAAAACTTGTTTTGCATATTTTCCTTTTCATTCTAGTATGCCACCTATGGCTATTTTCGAACTTTTCTTTGAGCAGAAACTATATGTTTTAGCTGACCCTAATTTAAAGAGAACCAGTTGGTATTTGGATGTACTTGGGCAGGCCCAAACTGATAGGGCAGGAAGCACCAAGCAGCAACTCCAGCCACTTCAGGATCAAATGTGTTTGTATATTTTGTAGATGAGCAGATAAGTCATCCCTGAGCTGGGAAGTGCATATGATATAGAAAGGAAAAACCAGGGGTTTGCTCCTAGTCTCCATAAACTAATGGCTAGCTGGCTTTGCAATGCGAAGGTCAATATGTGTTTAAACATTTTTCCCGTAGATTAATGGTAGATGGCATCTTGGAATTATTGAATACTTAGCATTTTTAATAGGGTTTAAACACATAATAATTTTTAAAAACAGAGCTCATTAACTGTGTAACATACTGAGGATTTTAGAAACTTCTCTTTTGCAGTAGCATTATGCCTTTTTATTTTTATAAGAAATTAGTAGTGTGATAACTATAAGGATAAAATTATTATAAATCTGCCACCTTTGCCTTGCTCATACTTAAGCATCACCCATATTAAATTGGGTGATGCTTAAGTATGAGTAAGGCAAAGGTGAACCTGTGCTTTATTCCTATACTTTCCATGTTTCCATAATTTTAGTATGTCGCTGTTACTCAGATCTCCAAGCCTCTACTCTTGTGTTGACTTCAGAGGCAGCTAAATTAAATCAATTCAAAGTTTCCTCCTACAGGTATGTTTCCCATGGTCGCTTCTGTTGTTCCTGCCTGGATTCTTCTGTATGTTTTTGAGATTGGTCAGTAACCACTAAAGGGTAGTCAAGTACATTGAATATAGAAGTTGAAGTGAGGGCCTACTTATAAATACATAAACATGTTTCTCATAATTGTCATTGTCATTATTGTCTCCTACATGGTCTAACATACTGGATTTTGACTTCTTAAGCAGAGGCACTATTGAAGGATTCATAATGTATTTCCCAGGTGGTTATAGTAGATGGATGTATATGGGTAGTTTTTTTTCTTTCTTTTATTTGTTGCAGTAAATTGATTTTGCCATGAATCGTCAGCTTTGGGGTTTTTTCACAGTTAAGTTTGCATAAAACTAGTCTATATCTATGGTGTTGTTATCTCTGTTTGTATCTTCAGGGTTGTTCATAATTATATTCAAAATAGAAATCAAATGTAGGATCTTAGAGAATTCTTGCTGTTAACCTACCTCTATGTTTTGATATAATCTTTTGTTCTTCCTTCGTCTAATTTTATTACTGACAAATCTTTGTGTCTACTTTTAGTATGAGTTAGATTTTTAGAAGTTTCTCACAGGAATTTGCAAATTTAAATATATCCATCTGCTCTCCTTGTTTACTGCAGCATTATTCTTAGAAGCCTCACAGAGCAAGTAAAATTACAGGTCTTACATGTACTTGTTATTCCACCTCATTCATCTGGTAGAAAAATATGTGATTCACTATGTGTTTCACCTTTGGTTATTCCCCCTTCTCCCCAAGTGTTCTGTCAGATGCATTACATATTTTACTTACATCTTCTGCTGTGAATAAACTTCAGAAGTGAAATCATGGCCCTAATGAAGTCAAGGGGAATTTCTCCATTGACTTGAATGAAATCATGAGTTCATCTGAGGAAACTCTTTGTCTTCATTTCTTTGGCTTTCCCTCATTTCTTATTCTGCCTTCAGTCACCCCAAATCACGCCTAATCTCCATCTCCTATTTCTTGTGACTTCTTACTGCCCCATTTCTCAATTTCAATTCATTAAAATATTTTAAATTTTTTTCCATTTTTTTTTTCTTTTTTCTAAATAAGACAAGGAGTTCTCACAGATCTGAAATATTTTTATTAGGTCTTTGAAAATTTGTACACACTCACTGGTCTACAACATTAGCAAAATCACTAGTGTTGAAATCCAGAACAGTTTCATCTATGCAAATACAAGCAAGCAATATTTTCTCAGTTGTGTCAGGGCTAATTGGATATACCCTGTTAACCGATAAGTTTGTGCATGTTTTTTAGAAAGGGTTGGGTTTTATTTTTCCTGCTAATCTAAGTGTAGTGTCTTAATATTTTCTGCTATCTATATTCCCTTAAAACTCAAAAGGTAGAAATAAAATCACCCCTTTTTTCTTTCCTTATTTCTTTTTCCTTTTTCTTCATTAAACAGCCCTCTTAATACCTCCTTTCCAAACACCCTATATGGCTTGTGGCATATTCTTCTCTTTAAATGTGTTCTCTTCATTCAGATTTTCAGGTAATAATGAGAATCTTCCTGCTGACCCACTCCCCTCTGATATTAGATATACTTAGGCACTCATTTACATATACAGAGTAACTTTCCTCTGCTCTTTTCATGCTAGATCTTCACATACAGTTATTAATTGTTCTTGAATTTTACTCTGGTCTTACATTTGAAATACCTGGGTATTCTCTGATTTCTCCTGGAATATAAGAATATGCTGGGCTGTCCTGGTTTCCTTCTTTATTGATGTCCTGCAGGATGGACTTCTTTCTCATTAGGTTTGCACATGATATCAAATTAGGGAACAGTCAATATGTGTAAGGGTAAGATAGCCATTCAGAGGACCTGTATGGGCTGAAGGATTTGGTGAAGAGGAACTTTTTGAAATGCCATGTCCTGCACTGAGGAAGGAAAATCCCCATCTGTGTCAAGTTTTGGCACCTCAGATTTAAAAATTACAGCAGTAAGCCAGAGCGAGTTCACCAAAAGTCTACCCAGATGGTCAGAAGCAGAAACAATTGCCCTCTGGGGAGAGCCAGAGAGAGCTGAACTAGACCAGCCTGGAGAAGAGGGGGTTTTGAGGGGACCTGACACTCAGTACCTACAGGAAGATTAGCAAGAAGATGGTACCAGGCTCTTCACTCTTGTAGTAGAATGAGAGACAGAGGGCTTAAGTTAAAATGAGAGTTTCAGACCCAGGATATAAAGATATATGGACATATATTCTCTTTCCTCACGGGGACAGTTAGGTAGTGGATGGGGCTGTTGGCAAGGAAGCTGAATAGTCTGTATCCTCCAATGTTTTCCAAACCTGACTGGATAAAATCCTGAGCAATCTGGTGTGGCTTTCTAGCTGTGCCTTCTTTAGGCAGTAGGTTCACCTAGAGATATTCTAGAGCCCTTGATCTGAATTATCTGGTGATCCTAGAGTGTGTTTTCTTTAAAACAGAGCCACTGAGAGAGTAAGCAGAAGCAACCTAGTAATTTTAGCAAACAGGCTTAAGGAGAAAAATGCTCTGGATTTCGTTTTACAGATACTAGTGAAGTCATATCAGGTGCTCACAGAAAGGATGGATCTTACAAACAGCAATAACTGAATTTACATCTTTTTAATGTATCACAAAAGAAAAGTTGTGTTTGCAAGACCAGTTTTGTGCAATTTGTAATTATGGGGTTTGTGATTATTACTTTTCTTTACCCCTGCCCCATGGGACTCACCTCCCTTTTTTTCTAGTGTAATTGAAGGGAGGGCATGAAGAACAGTAGCTACTTCTACACTGACTGATAAAATTTTATCAACAGATATTATAAATAGGAAAGTCTAGTTTGGCGGTTGTAAAAGCAATAATAGATTTACACAAAGTCATTCGTACTTGCTACTACACCTTACTTGATGTGCCAGAGGCACTTTGTGACCATTGATCATTAATTCCATCTTATGCCATCTCCTCTAGCGATGAACTAAAGACAAACTTTAGTGGCCTAATTAACTATTCCTGTGCACTTTTATCTCCTGTCAGCATCTGCAGCAGTGCCTGCCAGCTAGGACTGTTTGTTGCCTCTGCTTTCCATTGCCAAGTCAATGCAACTCCCAGCTCCGCCATGGTATACTTGAAATCTTTGGTGATGGATAAAATTATAGATATGAAAATAAGTATATTTCAGAGGCATTTTTTTCTGCTTCAGTGTTGCATTTCAGAGAGTAAAAGGTTGGTACTTCCAATTTTTTTCTCAGAATGGCTCTTGGAGGGCCCAGGATGGAAGGGTGTTATTTGAAAGTGGCAGGTTGACAGAGCACATCCATAAACACCCCCACTGAAGAGCAGTGCTTCTAGAGGAATCATATTTCTGGTCTTCCACCAGGATATTGTAGCTTCACTTTGTCCTTAGTGAAATGAGGTAACACACCCTCAGCTGCCTGACAAGGATATGTGACAACAGGATGTTCCTCCCTTTCTTGTCTGAAGCCAGAGATTTGCATATAGGCATTATTTTATCTAGAAATAATGCCACTTCTTTGTCATTTCACTATATGTGATAAATACATGGGGGAAGGGTTTCCTCATCTTCAAGGAGAAATAATAGTGGATTCTGTGACAGTTATAGCATTTCTGAATTTGTATTTAATTACTCGTCTAATACTTTCTTTCCTTTTTCAATATTTGGATTAGTATCTCTCTATGTGTCTGTACATATTCGCATCAATAAACAGTTCACTTCTACTTAGAAAAAATAATAAACTGTTTATAATAAAGTTGTAGAAAGGCAGAGTAAGAATTAGATAACATGAAAATACTATAGGATTTGAGGATTTGTCTCCATTTGTCTACCAAAACATAAAAATTATACATCTGAAATAGTGGAATGGAAAAGAAAGCTTTTCTTTCTAAATTGCTGTAGGATGTGTTACAGATGTATAGCTATATTGGCAAGATGTAATACAGTTTTTCCTGAGGACATACTAGTTCACCTCTATTAGGAAAAAAAGACAGCAGTAGAAGTTGTACATAATATATTTCAACAGGTTAAACTTGGAAAATACTTAATGCAAAGAAGTCTTTAGAAAGCGAAAATGCTTCAGATAAAAATAAATATCTTAAACATTTTTCACATGTGGAAATATGGGAACATACAGAAATAATTAGATTGGCCACAGTATTCTTTGAGCTTACTAGCTTACCTTGTTGGCTTGGACACAAATATTTTCAAACTTCCACAGTTTGGGCAATTCTGTAGCTGTGGATCTCCCAGCGTATACATGGGACACTTTGTGTAGCTGAATCAAAATTGCACTTATAGTTCAGGATGCCCAAAACATAAAAGAATTGAGGGTACCTGTTGGTAATAAGAAAAAATGTAAATAAAAAATGTAGGTCTCTGATTTTAAAAGTTACACTGAAAATGTGAAGTTCTATAAAAGATACTGCATTATACAAATACAGCATTCTGTTTTTTCCCATTTGTATACTGAAGCATAGTAATGGTAATGAAGTAAAGACAGTGAATATGTATTAAAGTTGGAGGAATATCTGCAGACTAATTAAGTGGTTTTGAAGATGTAACTTTTGTGGGCTTAAGGCTGTCTACAGAATTTTGAGAAAGAATGGATTAACAGAACATCAGTTGATTCAGGAAATAGTTAAAGTTGCTTGAGAGCTACCTAATTATTTAGTTCAGATTTTTTTTTTACTCTTAAGAATCTTTATTTGTTTAACAGGCAAACATAAACTTAAAAGAAAATCAACGTAGGTTGCCATGACACATATGGCTTAGAAATTTTTCAGTCCCAAAGATTCCCCTGGGAAAACTTTCTTCTCTGAGTTTTAGAAAATTCATCATCTTTATACACTTCTATATGAAGTCACTAGGAAAGCTAGTGAGTCAATAGTATCAAAATTAAAGTCTCATACAAAGTAAGCTTGGGAGGGACTTCAAGACATGATGTTATTTATTGCCCTTTGTGCCATTGAATACCAAAGTTAAAAACTCCCTAGTGTTACTAGGTGCCTAAGTCGCCATAGCAATACAAAATACTTTCAGCTGCAACCCAGCAAAAAGATTATCCTTTCATGATTTTAGACTGATTATTTCAACCCCTGAGTGGAATAAAAATGCATCAAAAGAGCTTAAAATAATTACATTACTTACTGCAAACCATATTCTTGGCTACAAAGCTCACAGTAAGCACAGTGACCTAGGCGGCTTCTCTCTCTCAACATCTACCACGATTTCAATACAAAGCCAAAAGCAAAGTATTTTCAGTGCCAGTCATTACATTGACTTAACTGCCTGGGAGACTCAATCTCTCTGACATGATGTCCCACAGCACTTTTTCTTAAATGATTTTAGGAGAACATTAAAGATTATTGGTGGATATGGGAAACAGTGTTTAGAGAACCCAGATCTGAACTGTGGAATTTGTACATTGGGAATCCTAGAGGGGTTGAATCCTTGAATTTTCCTGGCAGCTTTCAGAATTAAACACTGAAACTCTTGGTTTGTTTTTTCTTTTTCACATATACAAATGAGAAATTGAACTAATAAACTAATTATTCTTTTTTTCTTTCTATAGAATTGCATGAAAGCTATGCAGGCAAACTTAAACTGTTAAATATCTTGTTTGGAAGAAGGAAAGGACTGCTGTAGTAATTCTGTGTTGGTGATTATAAAAGGCATTGTCTGCCTTCATATGTTTTTCAAAGAAAAACTGAATCTTTTATTCAAAGCTTAGAATGAGCACTGTTTTACTAAACAAATCTAAACCTTGTTGTAATTATTCATATTTTCTTGTTGTGAGTTCTCACTGCTGTTTTGCTTTATTCAGTATCCCCTAACGTTAGAGTTGATGTGACGTGAATCCACTGTAGAAAATGTGCTATTCATAATTGAGAATATTGTATCAAGTATATTTTCTCCTTGTTGACACCAGCTCAACTCAATTTAATTAAGAAATCATGTACTTGGTTATATGATCTGGTTGTTTTCTTGTCAGCAACAGCACACGTTCTAGTGTTTAAAAGTTGAATGTAACACTTGTTTTGTTGCTGTTGTCTAGATTTTAGTAGGATTTCAGTAACTGTCATACTAAACACATTTTCCCAAGGCAGGATCAGGCTTATCTTGTGCAAAACTCAGAAGACAAGTTCACCTTGTCTCAGATGAGTTGTTGCAGGCTTTGAGAATTTGACTTAATCCCTAAATATTTGAAAGTCACTTTATACATTCCTTTCTAGTATATATTTATTCCTCAGCCGCCTGTCCTGTTATCTTTCTTTTTCCTTTGAAACCACAAAGCTCTTCTCAAACAGCCTACAGTCTTCATAAGGCTTCTGTAAGTGTCCAGCAACTGTTACCTGTCTCCTGGCAGCTATTCCAGCTAAATTTTATCAATGATGATTTATTTAAGGATACAGTATGCAGTTGTAGTTTGCCAGTTGCAAGGAGTGAGAGAAAAAGCTTCATGTAAAGCTGTAAAGCGTGTGGAAGAGTGAATGTTTGAGGCAGACACAGAGACAGAGGAGCTTCATGTTCTGCGATCTATGAGCAAAGAAGAAGTAATGTATTGAGATGAGCAGGCAGATCTGCAAGATATTAGAATCCTTCTTTTATATTAAAAACATCTCTCACAGGGAGTATTACTTTGAAAGTGCTGGGGTATGGGAAAAGTCTTCTTTATAATTGTAGATCCATCAATTGAAAAGAAGGTTATCCATGGAAATGAGGATGTTCATTTGTTTATATCTTTGCCAAAAAGTTCTTTGAAATAATTTAGCATGACCATATTTTATTTTTGCAGCTGCTGCATTCATCTACTTGCTTTGTGTTTGTGACATTGTATTGTCAGCCCCAAGATCAGGCAGAGGTGTATTTTGCCAGCACTTATTTAAAGGAGACAGGCATTTTGCTGAGGACATTTGGACATGATGTCATAATGGTACTTGCTAAGAGACGTGTCCATCATCTCTTTATTATACCAAAGGGTTAGCAGGGACTTAACGTTCTTCTCACAGATGTGTGTCTAAGCCCAAGGGTGATTTGGGAAAGGCCCAAAAGGATGGGTACTACAAGGCTGCCCAGGCAACCTGGTCCAGCTCTTCACTGTCTGTGCTAGTTTTTAACTCCAGCATCTGACCTGTTGCTCTTTCTATATAACTGCAGACATCCATTTTTCAGCCTTTCATCATATAACAGTTTTTTTCCTAATCCTCTACAAGGATTTTCTCAAGTTGTTGTCATCTGTGAAGTTAATAATGATGCTCTCTATGCTATCTTTGTTGTCATTAATAAAAAGTATTGTCTAGTTCTGAACCCAGGATTGGTTCATCAAGAAACCATACTAAACTTTGCTAAAATACAGATTCCAATTATATAGTAGATCAGAGAGTTTTGATCATAAGTCAGAAATCACTAAGCTATGACATGTTTTAGGATTTGAGTAGCATAGCTATTAATAAGAAGTCGGGGAATATATAAATATTTATTCAGAGTTTATGTTTAAATACACAGTACTTCACATGGGAATTTGTTCTTAGCACAGTGTTCCTATTGTACAACAAAATAGTAGTTCAAAACTTCGCAAATAATCACATTTAAATATGTTTCTATCTATAGCACACAAATCTTCAAATCTTCTTTTGCTTGTGGAAAAGAAAAAGAAAAGCTTTTTGGTTTTCATACTTATCTTCTATAGTTGCTTCCTCCTCAGAACATATATAAAATAGTGTAAATGTAAGATCCTTTACATTTCTAACCAACATGCCTGAACTTTGCCTTTCAACCTTTGGTTTTGAAAAACAAACTCCAGAGTTGAGAGAAATGTTAGTTTCAAGAGCCAGTGAGTTACTCCTTGTATTTACACTTGCAGAAAAAGATGCTTGTATGGCAGTGTTTTCTAAAACTTCGAAAGCTTTCTTAAGCTTCTGGCTGAGCAGCCTATGAAATTTATTTTTATGTGGACAACTGAACTGCTTGATATTTAGTCTTCATTTACTGTATATCTGTAAAAAGGTATAGTTGAAAAAAATGAAAATTTTGTATCCTGATTTGTAGTTTAAGCTATTAATCCTTCCACAGATTAGTTATCAAAATAATCTTTGAACTGTCCTTGCAAAAATGCAGTCCTCAATGCTAAAAAATTACAATACAAGAAGAACTAATATATTAATGTGTAGTGCATTTTTTTTGGCTACTTCTTGTTATCCACTGTTTGTGCTGTGGCTTTACTCCAGCCACTGAAGTGTAATAAAAGGAACTTGGACACCACCCTTAAAGGAATTTAACTCATTTGGGAAAAAAGTCCTGTATAGTCAGAATTTCTTTAGCATGGACAGGAAAGCATATCAGTGAATCATAGAACGGTTTGGAATGGAAGGGACATTTAAAGATCATCTACTCCTCCCCCCCCTTCCCTGAGCAGAGATATCCTTCATTAGCTTGCTGAAAGCCCCCTCCAGCCTGATTTTGAACACTTTCAGGAACGGGGCTGAAACACAACTTCTCTGAGCAGCCTGTTTCAGTGTCTCACCATCCTTATGTAAAGGATTTTTTCCTTATGTCCGATGTAAACCTCAAGTTTACAAATGTTGCCCCTTGTCCTGTCACTACAGGCCTTGGTAGAAAGTCCTCATCTTTCTTATACACCCCCTTCTTATGTTCCCTGGAGCCTTCTCTTCTCCAGGCTGAGCACCCCCAGCTCTCTGAACCTTTCTTCACAGGAGAGGTGTTCCAGCCCTCTGACTGTTTTTGTGGCCCTTCTCTGGACTTACTCTAACCAGGTCCATGTCTGTCTTGTACTGGAGACCCCACAGCTGTATGGGAGCTCCAGGTAGCACCTCATGAGAGCAGAGTGCAGAGGGGGTGAGGGGAGAATTGCTTCTCTCAAACTGCTGAACGCTTCTTTTTATGCAGCCCAGGGTACAATTGGCTTCCTGGGTGGCAAGTGCACATTTCCAGTCCATTTTTTCATCCCCAGCTCTCCCCAGGTCCTTCTGTGCAGGGCTGCTCTCAAACCCTTTATCTTGCAGTCTGTATTGGGGATTGCCCTGACCCAGGTGCAGGATCTCGTGCTTAACTTTACTGAACTTTATGAGGTTCATGTGGGCCCACTCCTCAAACCTGTCTAGGTGCCCCTGGGTAGCATCCCTTCTCTCCACCAAGTCACCCACCACTCAGCTTGGTGTGCCTGGCAAACTTGCTGAGGGTGCACTCAACAAATCCCACTGTGTATGCCATAGATGAAAATACTCAATAGTGTTGATCCCTGTACGAACTATTATAGAACACCAATGATGAAGGAATATGCTAGGTATATTGGTGCACAAAATGCAATTTCTTTGGAGCAATATAGGGAGCAGAATATTGTGATAATAGTGTTACAGCATCTGGAGAAAATTACTATGGCATTTTAGCATGATTAAAAATCACTGGAGACTTGCATCAAAAACTTAGTCACTTAAAATTCTGAAGAAAATACATGAATTCTGAAGCTTAATGGAGTTCAGAAATTCTGTTCAACACTTACAAATGTGTGAAAAAACATTCTAAGTAAAAAACAAACCTCATGAAAGGACCTTAAATCTTAAGGTACACTTGTATTGCCTTAAAAAGGAATGAATGGGTTTTCTCCCTCTTTCAGAAGACACTGTTCAAATGTTTTTCAGTGATAAAAGTAATTTCTAAATGACCCCACATTCCCCTGCAACATAGCTCCCACACAAATAAGAGCAAATATAGTTAAATGCAGATGGAGATTGAAGCACCTTATTGCCTGTGGGTCCTAATCATTGTTTTCAAATTCAGTAAGTTCTACACTGTAGTAGATACTGCATGACCTCAGATCACCCTGTGGTGTTTTCAAACCTCAGGTGTCTGCTAGAAACACAAGAGTGAGACGTAGGAGATTAGGTTCTATTTCTGTTTTTAATCATTACAGCAGGGTTAACTTTGAAAGGAGAATAAGGCAGTATGTCTTGGGGTTTATTATTTTGTCAATTATTGTGTCATTGCATTTTGGATGCTAACCCAGATCCAGTAATTCTTGGAGAGTACACTTTATTTTGTATACTAGCTATAAGGAAGTCATGTGTTGGAACTGACTGCTAAATATTTGTTTAGTAGATTTTGTATATTCTATTCATGAAGCATAATCCATATATACAGTGAGGCAGGTCATGTTGTTGCTATATTTCCATTTGCAATTTAAGATCTTTACTGCATTTAGTTTTTCGACCAAAAAAATCCCCAAAAGCCAACCAAACAAACAAGCAAAAAAAGCCCCCAAAAAACCCACTTGGTTTTTGTATCTTATTTGTAAGTTCAATTTTTTGTTGTTGTTGTTTAATTTAAGCTATTTTGCTTTAATTCAAGGTAAATTGCAATGCATACTTAGAAAAACACAGGAATAAATGTGCTAATAAGGTATTGAATAGAATAGTTTTGTCTTGTCCATAATTTAAGGGTAGCTGATCCATACTTTGCCTGCCTAAGTAAAAATAAAATGCTCTTAGCACATCCTGTACATATCAAATGCAGAATTTGATCCAGATGGGTTCATTCCTTTTTTCTGTATTAATCCATACATCTGTGAATGTGTATACACAGATGTTCTTTTAAAATTGATGAAATACATATTAAAACTTCAGAAGCTTGTCATACTAACCTTTACAAAATTCCTTACCAAGCAAGGAAGTATGTCTGATACTGTTATTAATTCCTAATATATACTGGTTGCGTATTTGAAACACAATTCCCTTTGTTTTGAATTATTATGCTTTTTTAATGCAACAGTTGTAAATACATTATCATTTTTAATGGAAAGTCATTTCCTGGGTTTCCAGACTGTAGTGCCGCTTGGCATGTACGGTACACGCAGTGTGCATTATATTCCCTGTACAAGAAATACATTTAAGCACATGTTCTGTTCTGAAGCCATGAGTGACACTGCTGAGTTTAACCTGAGTTTAA